>JAQFZP010002468.1:0-13568 GCA_034695745.1 Geophilus truncorum | reverse complement strand
AGTATATTACATTTACATGTGGGATAAATATTTCATTATACAAATCTGCCGTCCTAGGACGGGCAACATCTTCTAGTTATTGATATTAGTGACTTTAAATAATTTTTTTTTTCAAAATTAACTTTTAAAGCGTTCTCTATTTATATTTCTTTCTTCGGCTGCTGCTAATCATAGAATGGACAGCACCACCTGAACCCCCAGTTCCTTGTTACAACACGGCAGTGGCAAGGTTTAGTGGTTCTTCCGCCTATATCTTATCTAATCCATTCTTAGTAAAGTAATTCAGAGAACGGACGTCGTGTGTGCAAAGAGCATAATAAAACAGTGTGAAAGTCCCATAAAAGATGTTGTGCAATTTTTTTTGTCTTCTGTTGACGGTGTAAAAAATACTCAAGATGAAATTAAAGTTTGGTGCTCGAAGTTTGCATACTTAGGAGAAGGGGAATTAGTAATTATTATGCATGAACATGCAAGTTCTCACTTAAAGCCCGTGAGTGTGTAATTTAGTTAGCGAGAATATGGTTTAATCTAGGCTTAATGATGTCTTAGAGGACAAGGTCGTTTAGATTATTAATTGCTTCAGTCACGTCAGGTTGGGTTTTGTAGATGTGGATTTGAATGAAAATTTGCACAATTTTATATAAAAGTTTGGGTTTTAGGTAAAAGTTTTAGGTAAAAGAATTGATGGAGCATGGAAGCTTAAAATAACATCTATCATTTTTTTGCATTCAAGTTGAACTTTATTAAGTTACTTATCCAGGTGCTGAAAACCAGCAAACGCTTTATTATTAGATCATGTAAAAATGTGATCCCTGGAGATGAAATTTAAGTGAAATGTTCGGTTGGTGTGCGTTTACATGCCAAAAAATTAAGTTTTGCTAAAATAACAAGGAACAAGCGTAAAATTTGTAGCAAAACATAACACTTCCGGTTGGATTTTAAAAATATTTTTGTTTTCTTTTGGTGTATTTCAAGTTTGTATATTTTAAAGTCTCTAACCCAATCGAAAGAGTCGTCTAACTAAGCCGTGCAGAAAATGAGATTTAGCTGCCCCTCAGCTTTTCTGCACGACTTAACTCTCCACGTCTCACTTGAAATTCGGAGCGCGTTTTGATGGCACTTCCGGTTCGGCTAGACTCTTCAAATTACACTTACACGAACTACGCACACATATCTTAAAATCCTCAAAATTTCAAGTTTCCAACAAAACTAGAAATGGCATAAAAAATGCTCCAAAAACTGATATTCTACTAGCGGTACCAATGCAAAATGTTTTATCTCAGGTGTAATTAACCTTCAACTTCAATAAAAAATCCCTAAAATACCTCTAAAGAGCAATACAATAAGATAACCTAAATAAAAAAAAAATAATAAAAACAAATGTCACCGTAAAAAGAAAACCAGACTATAAAATCCCATTTAAAGCTGCACATCTATATATTCCCATAGCAACTCGCACAATACGGGATTAATCTCTTTAAAAAAAAAGTTACATAAACCTCCAGCTTTCAGGTTTAAAACGTATTACATCCTAAGAGACTGTTGACTATTTATCATAAATCCATAGCGGCAAAATCTGCCAGATAGTTGTATGTAATGCGATAAGCAGTTAAGCGACTGAGCCGTAAATTTATCCACGTCAATAATTCAAATTTTCAGCAGTAATCTACTTTTAAACATGATGTCCAGTCTTGTACGAGATTCGACGTACTTGTTGCTGGGGTTACAACGCAATTTCACCTATCAATACCAACCATCAAGAATCTTTTGATGCAAGTTGAGTTCGTTACTATCGAGGATCGCATGTTTGTGCCGAGTTTCTTTGTGTGTCCTAAGTGCACGCGCACATCCGAAACTCGATACAATTTGTGACAACTAATCACGACCGTACTCAATTTGAGGTTGAAGGTTGGTAACAGTAATAAGTGTCATAGCGTTGCTCGCACCTGCACTTCAAGGTTACGCTTCCTCTTCTATCTTGGATTTTAAGTGTATAACTGGTGCTTGACGCTCGGCAAACCTTTATAGAAAATCCTAGCATAGGAAAACGTTAAAACAGCCACACTTTTAAGCACGAGGTTGCCATGGCAACGGTAAACAAGAGCGCTTAAAAGCTTATCGTAACCGCAAAACTAGCCAACTAATGGACTCAAAATGGTGTCTCGCGCTTTAAGAATTGATCTTAATGGCGAGTGACGGAAGTTGATATGAAATCGTTTTCAAGAGAACGCCAAACGTCTTATTTATATTTCATATTTCCCTGCGATCTTCACTTTCAGGACATAGGTGACAAGCCAAATGGAATTTTTTCACTGCGCGTGCGCGAAAAGGGAAAGTTAATAATTGAAATTGTCAAATGCGTGTTGTTTGCGAAGTAATAAACAAACAAAATGTGCATAGATCGAGTGGTGTTAATGTTGAATGAATAAATGACGTTTAAAAATTGTATTTTCAGATGTCGCCATGAGTGGTCGCACCATACGACGGATAATTCGAGAATCACTCCTGCAAACGACGTGGCCCTTTTCCTTCAGCATCGATGAGCCCCAGTTTCCACCGACAAGGTTAGACTCAAAATGGATTATTTATATTGTTTTTATTTTAAATTTAAACGGTGTAAAAATGAAAAGAAAACATGTTCTTGTTGTTTTGCGGACATTTTCCTCGTGCTGGTTCAAGTTTTTGTTATTTTTGTTATTTTTTCTCAAGTCAAAATGTCCGTCAAATGACAATATTTTTTTGTCAAATATGTTCCTGTTGTTGTCATTTTACCGTTCATTTTTATAGTAAGTACTGTATGAGCAAAGCTGCCAATAACAAGAAAAAGTAGGCTTAAAATCTGTGATGTTATAGCTTACAGATGTCGATACTATTTGTGATAAATTTTAGAAATTGTGTAATGAGGAAACCGGATGGTGAAAGGAGTACATAATCAATAAATCATTGCTAAGAGAAAAAATGAAAATTTAACCTATCTGTTGCACGTGTAACGAGATATGATATAACGAGAAATGATGTAAGGTCACGAGATTTCTCTTCTTACCTCGCATGTTTCGTCATATGTGCCACATCTCGTCAATTGTGCAACACTTTTTATGTCTATTGTAATAAAACTTTGTAAGACTAATCCTATTTTACTGATAACACCAGAAGTAAACAAAGATATAAGTGTGACACACTGCGTGAAATTTCACAAAAGTCAATTATTCATTAGTGGCGACTAATCAAATTGCTTTGGTCAATTGTACGTACTAACCACAGAATAATACCTACAGAAGCGACACCTGTAACACTCACAATGCTAAATCGGCTCACAAAGTGACGATGGCGACCTCAGGCGGATGGGGCAGAAACTACAGCATAAAATGCTACTTCTCAAAGGACCGAAATTAAAACTCATTATTTTATCACAGTATTGTATGAGTAAATAATGAAAAAAAAAACACGAAAAAATTTATAGCAGGGTACTGTAGTAAGTTTTTCGATCGATTAGTTCATACCCCATCCGCTTAAGGCAGCACCAGCGCATTGAACAAGAATGTGAGCTATTTTCCCCGAGGGTCGTTTCTGTGTTATTATGTGTACTAACTACTAAAAAACGTACGTTTGCACACTTCCTGGTGAGAAAACCCAGTACTACATACTTCAAATTTGCGTCATATTGTGTCAGTTTTACATTATGTGCACAAGGGCAACTTAACGTAAAAGTTATGCATGAAAATTTGCATACGTAATAATTGCATAACTGAACATTTTTACGCTTGCTCAGTGCAACAAAAAAGTTACAGTTTTTGATACTAGTAGCCCTGAAGTGACAGGGTTTTCATTTTTAGTAGATTTATACCACAGAATAACACAAAACAATACTCAAGCAACTCACACAATAAAATTTGTCGCGTTTTATCATTTTTTTAGTCATACAATACTGTAATTAAATAATAAGTTAGTTTAAATTTAGATACTTTGTTAAGTTAGTTTCTACTCCATCCGCCTGAGGTCGATGCAGTCACTTTGTGAGATGATTTAGCATTGTAAGTATTACCATTACGACTCTCGTTTCTACGTTATTCTGTAGTCATACTTCTATCTTTATTTACTTCTGATAACATTTTTTTGAAAATGCATCATTTGCATCTTCAATTACCGTATTTACTTCCAGCGTTAAATACATTTAAATACATTGTTATTAAATATTTGCTACAAGAAAAAAAAACACCGTAACCAGTGTGAGATTATTTAATGATGCTAATAGCAGCAGAGCGACACCTCTCGAGAGAACGCACAGACCGGATTGCAATCATTGATCTGTTTACATAGTCAAATTAGTTTATTAACAGGATAAAAAACCTAAATTAAAATTCTGCATGGGGATAAACGCAATTCGGTTACTTTGTTTACATTTTTTTTTACCTCCGTGATAAATCTTTTCTGATTTCCCAAAAGCAAATCATTGCATTAGTTTTTTATTTACTTACATGACTCAACATAAAATTGACAAATTCTTGCATTTTTCTCCGCAGTTTAAGCACCTTGACAAATCCAGCACAGTTATATTGATTTTACAGATTTACTTTTTCTATTTTCTATACACTATGTTAATGTTTATGAAAGCTTGAGAATTGAAGTTATGATTTTACCACAAAGAGGATTAAATGATGAAGCTGCATGTAATAAATGATCTTCTGCTTATCAGTCAATTTTTCAGAGAAAAAAATGGTTCTTTTTGATAATCAATCAAAATTCTATACAAAAATAGATTATCTGTGAATACTAGCTATAGTATAGGTGAAAAAATAGAAAATTTTAAAAGTTTGCTCGCGTGCCACTAGATGGCGTTAAAAGCACTAGGAGTTTGCGGTGTTTGAAAAAGAGCGCTGCGATCCAGATTCGGAAGAGGGCGTGGAATGTGAATGAAAAAATCAACAAGTTGACACGACGACTACGTCTTGACAGTTTTTAATTACGCCTTGACACCGCAGTTGCCAGGCAACCGTAAGTGACAAATAGAGGACCCATAGGGATACTTAGTAGCAGTGATAGCAATAAAGTGGGCGGTTGGGTAGTCATGGCAACCAATCACTTAATTAGTCTGGCGATGGGAGTGAGGTTGATGTTTAGCTTACGGTACAGAGCCGCAAGTTTACACCTGTTTTTGACTGGTAATTAACTAGTTGGTAAATCAGAGCCATCTTTTTTGACTGATGCCAGCTTAAATCAATTGACATTTAAAATAGTTTTTCAATCAATTCCTCTTACGTTTTTCCGTTTTATGAATTTTTAACACGCATTTCCGCCATTTTCTTCTCGTTTGTTTATTTTCTCATCAATTCCAAGTGCAATTTATAACCGAAATTCAATTTGGGCTTCACTTTATTGCTATTTTCACTCAACTCGCAGCGAAAACCCCCTTTGAGCTCCGTATACTCGATCACATCGCTATGACAACCGCGTGGCCATGATTCTGCGCGCATGCGCCGGGCATCAAACTCACTTAAAACTCCCACCCACAGAGACGGCCAGACGCCCGTCGTCTGATTCTTGTACTGTCCATACCACGTTCCTCTAGGCCTAGCCATGAGCCGTCCACTCGGACCGCCGTCCATGGGACCCGTCGAACTCAGGAGACACAAACTCAAATCCGAGCACCGAAGTTCGAGTTTCGAGGCATCGCGTCCACCACGTAAAACTCCGTTTCCATGGAAACGGTAGGAAAAAACGACTTTTTTTTTATTATTATTTTTTAAAGTCAGTGTTGCTTTTTTTGTTTATTTACTCCCACCATTAGGTCAAGGATAAACTTGTGTCGTGTTAAAAACCTAAGTATATTGGATTTTTGATGGTTATAGTCGAGTTGAGAATTTATTGATCGTTAAATCGAAGTCTAGCGATCTTTTTATTCAGAGAGAATTTCTTGGAAATTCTTAACAGATTGTAACTTTATTCTCGAAATTTCTATTTTTATTTTATATTTCGTTCGATACATCGCACAGACTCCCCTTGTGTTTAACATTGGAAATAACGCTTCCAGGAAATTTACGACTCAACTGACAACATTACTGAAAAGTATGCCATATTTCCTTATTTACATCTACTGAAGAATATTTTTCTTATAAAAGAAATTTGCTGTCTTAAACAAACAAGGAAATGACAGCGATGTTCCAAGGCAAAGTTAAATAGAAATAAAAAAGTGTGGAAAATAAACCGAGAATTTTCAAATAATCCCCACTTGGAGCGCTGTGTAGGTTTCTTAGAAGAAAATTATCGAGACTATGATGATGCAAAGTGCTAATTACTTTTCCGCACGTGTAGTTGCCAAGTCGTAAAAATACAGACTTAATTTAGATTCTTTCGACAATTTCTCGTCACTCTTTTCCTTGTAAAAAGGTTATAGGATTTTACAGAAAAAAAAATAGTGACGTTATGTAAAAAATATTTTTGAAAAACGTGTAGTAATTCAGTTATTGTGATCAGGGTTTCATACATTAGCAAGTCAATACCAATGGTAAATTATGATAATTAATTGAATCAGACGTTTCAGGCAAATTAAGTCAACAATTTAAAGTTGATTTCGAAGAAAAAAACAAAATGAACATTGATTTTGACGATGGTAACGATATTGTGATATCGATGTGATGTGTACGATATAAATAAAAATGTAAACTACGAAACAATATAGAGTAGCATATGAGAATCTATATTTAAAACTGTACAAAAACTATAAAATCCTATAAAAATCCTGTAGAACACTATTGAAATTGTTCACAAAGCTTCTTTTTTTGATTTTGTAACACTTAATCCAAGAAATTTGTGTTAACATTTCTTTGTAGAGGATAAGCAGAGCTTAAGGAAACGTGTTAGTTGACACAATGATTCTCACATTTTGACAAAATTCCAATTTCTTGAGGTAAAACACAAAACCAACATAAAAGCAACATAAAAAGAGCAGTATAAGCCTGCGGGTTTACTTCAAGTGCTTGTTCTATTAAAGGTCAGAAAATTATGTCCACTAGAAAAGTGGTTAAAAAAGAAAACTGGAAGCTTATTTATACAATCACATCAGAAATGACGTCATCTTGTTATTGGAGTGACATATTACTGGTTTTGATCAATTTAAGCGGTACCGTATTGCTATAAATATTAACAATGGTCTAGTCGAAGCGGAGACACAAACATTAAATGTAAACACAATATCGTGGCAACGCTACAATTACCTAATGTGAGATGCGGGTAGAGGAGCGTGTAAAAATAAGATAAAAGCCATTACTTCTGCACTGGTGCAATAAAAATAAGGAAAAAATAAGTTAATAATATTATTTATGTCACTGCTATACAGTTTCACTTTTTTTCGTTTCCGGTAATATGAGATCTCGTGGAAATCTTTTTGTTTAGGTAATAAACTAAATACAAGAAATCACATTTTCAAAACTAAAAAAAAGGCACTTTAAATTGTAATTATTATAAGTAGATGGTGGAAAATTATGTTTGAAATCTCATGAAAATATTCGGCATAACTATTCTCAAGAAATCTCTTAAATATTCTTAAAATTTTCAAAATATTCCAATAAATGTCCCAATATTATTTTAAATTAATAAAATTTTATTACTTAGACACTATTGTGGTAGATTGCAAAATGTTGTTTAAATGTGTACCTAACTGGTTTACATTGAAAAAACTTTGTTTTATGTTTTGTGAAAAGCCTGCTGATTCATACTGTAGATCTTGCACAGATATTTAAAAAAAAAAAGTTTTAAAAATGTTATTCAATCGCATCAACATTAATTTTTTTTCTCGTAAAAATAGACCTTTATTTTGTAAAACCATCAATTTTTACAAAATTCTTACAAAAAATTTCCTTTTCTTTTTTTTTTTTTTTTTGTTTCTTTCTTTCTTTCTTTTTCTTTCTTTTTTTCAAAAAAAAAAAAAAAAAAATTCTTTTTGCAAAAAGTGACTGAAATATGCACTAAAATTCCAAATATTCCATACCGGTACGGTATATGAATTTATATTCTTTTTAAAAATGAATTATTTCGGGTCTAAATGACCTTAATGTGCTTATTTTCTGTTCATTGAAACCCTAAAATAAGTCAATGTTTACTTAATCAGTCCCACTCGTTTCACATGTTTTCATCACGTGAATTAACGCCTTCTGCACCTGTTTTTACACGGAAGTCGCTGCTCTTATTATAGGGTAGTGCCAAAAACAAAGTCTAGCCATGGTTCACCCATTCCCTCTAGTCCTTTTCTCATTCCTCTTTCTCTTTGTAACTACAAACACAGTTAAAGATTTGTCTAGTGGAATGTTAGCATTGCTCCAGACATTCGACTCATTAATCCATCTGTCTTTCAATTCACCAAGTACAAATCGATTTTATTCCTTAAAAATAAAGTAATTAAATTCGTAATCCAATCCACGCATTTCTCACTTGACCTACTTCCATCCATAGATCACACTCCTTCCCACTCCTCATTAACTTTCTTTCATCTCTTAAATTACATCATTTAAACCTCATAAAACTCATCGAATGGAAATTTCCTCGTCTTTTTCCTCTATCGTAACCATCTGTCACCCATCGACGTCCACAGTCACCAGGCAAGTGGGCAACCAGCCATCGCCCGCACTCTGGTGACAAAACCCGACACCAATCTGAACCTCCTAATACGACTTTCCGCCGCTAGATGTCCGGCGCTCACCGTGCATTATAAATAGACAACAATAAAACAATGCAGCAATTACCGTAAAAACTGATGCACAATCCGAACAAATTTCATCTGGCAGGGAGAATCCGGGCTCGAGACATAAATTTTTACAAAGATGTTTAATATTTCATTTTGGCGTTTCTCCGATTGTTGTTGACAGCTGAGTAAATAGGAAAATATCGTGCGGAGCGAACCTGACGGCAAGATGAGGCGCAGGGGGTGGGTATCCGGCAAAAATCAATGGACTGCACTAAACAAGCGCGTCTCTTTGACATTTTCGTGTTTGTTTCGTTCGAGTTGTTCTCTTTTCGGCACGAACAGACGCTCGGAGCTGTTTATTATTGACTTAAAAATGTAAACTCGTAAAGTAATTACGCCACAAGTCATGTTTTTGCTCACTTTACAACCCGGAGAGTTTAGAGTGGGTGAAATTAATCAAACTGATGCTGCATTTTCTTAATTTATCGCAGGTAATTTTTTTTATTTCATTCGTTCCCTCGAAAGCAATTCGTAAAATTGAAAATTCGATTTCGTAATTGTTTACACCGTTTTTTTCCCTTCTTGCAATGTCGGTTACATCAAAAAATGCACTGCTATGTGATTCGTAAATTAAACTGTAACTCATTTCGTTTCAGTTTCGTAGTTGACGATGTTAAATTGCAATATAAATTCAAATGTAAATTATACACGGGATAAACTAAAAGTATGGTGTGCCAACTGTTGTTCTAACTATGTGCATTCCTCCTTATAGCAGGAATGCAATGCAGTAAAGCCGATTCAAACATGCTTTTGGGTCAATGCTGGGCGTCAATCTGGAGTTCAAGTTCTCAGTAATTAAAAATCCTAAGGTATTTTGATTACTATAAACACTCCAAAATCTCAAAATTAAAGAAGTGAGAAATGACTTAGAAAGTTTGAATACGGTATGTGTTTGTTATTAAATTTTTTTAAAATAAAAATAATCTTTAAAAAAAAAAAAATCAATTTCCGCTCCCATTACTAATTACTGATTCCATCTCAATATCATCTCATTAAATTCTTGGAAAAGTAACTTGAATGACATAGAGACAAATTTTATGGGAAATGCAGCTTCAAGAAATAAAAAAAAAAAAAATAATAATCAGAATTCTGTCTAGAAAAGTCTACCTTCATATTAACAACACGTTTGTGCCAGTATTGAAACAAAGCAATTTCTTATTCATTCTGTGTTCTTATATTATTTGTTTATATCAATTTACGTAGTAAACGGCAAAATAAGAAGAAATGAAATCAAAAGGCTGAAACAAGGTTTCGAACCTGAAGCCGAAAACTGATAAATACCGAAACTTAACCCTGGTTTAATTGGGGACAAGGGGTGGGGGATTATAGCTCCACCCTCCTGCTATTTCGTCACAATATCTCAGACAATTTAAAATTTTGTTTTTGCTGTTTCCACTTTGAAACACGAAATTAAGGCAGAAAAACATTCAATAATTAGCAAAAGTAAAATAAAATTTTCATGCAGACTATCACTTTAAGTAAGGATGAATGATGAAATTGGCTTAAGTAAACAATAAGTACGCATGCAGTGCAGTTGCAATTCTATTTGCATTTCTCTCTGCCAACACAGCAAAAAAGATTTTGTTTCAACGTGATCCAGATGTCCTTGAAACACTCAAAAGCAATTATCTTATTGATGAAATAAAAATAAATAAAATATTCTATATAATCTATAATAAAAAAAAAATTCCAAGTAATGAAAAAAAAATTTCCAAGTAATGGAAAAAAAATTATATTTTTAAAAACATACAGTACTAAATAAATAAATAATGCTGGTAACTGCTGTTTTTTTTTTTAAATAATAATTACACCGTTTGCAATGCCGTGAAGCAGAACCCATACTGTAAACTGCAGCAAAGTCAAACTTTGAAGCCATCTAAAGATTAATTGGAAAATTGAATTACTTCAAATTCAACATGTCGTTAAACATTGATGCACCTGCTATTCACACTACTTTCAACAAGCCAAACATTTTGACAAACAAAAATTATTTTCAATTTCTTTTAAAAAAATTTTCAATTGAATCTTGAATTCGATATGAACACAATCTCATTGTGCAGCTTCTTATCCAATTTTTCTAACGTCATTTTTTTCCAAATTGCGAGCGGAAATTAATCTCATTTTTCTATTCAACTGACAATCAACTTCCATGGCTACCGATATAAAGATACCATCGACTCAAAGCAAGTTTAGCAGGTTTCTTTCCCCACAATACACAAGAAATTTGCTGTTGCTTTGCTTCTTCCTTTTATTCGAGGTCATTACCACATCGCTGTTTACGAAAACTCAAGTATTCAAATTTGAAATTTATTATTAAATTATTCCTTCACCTTAAAGTCGAAGTTGCTTACAATTTCCAAGTGTCCAACGACATTTGAATTTCAATTTTATAATATAACCCAGAAATTTAACTCTACGTCAGACAACCAAGATTTCCACAACATCTCTAATTTAATTCACCGCGTTGCGCCGCAAATCGAATGCAGCTGCTATTTACATTTGAGTTGAATGGCAAGACACATTGTTGACTTTGCATGCCAACATATTTGGATATGATGAACACGAGTTCATCCTGCTGAAATAACGCTCAGGGGTTTAATAATTAAAATATATTCGACATGATCGAGTCCGAATTTGAGTGATTTTTCACGGCGAGTCGTTCCCTGGTTACTCTATCGATCAGCTTTTTATAGCTGTTAAGATTATTATTGGAGTCAACAGTGATCGCTATCAGACCAATTTTGTGTGAAACTTTGTTTTCCACTCGATATTTGTGGCGCTATCTTTGAATCAAGAAAATATTTGTGTTGATGTGAAATTTAATACAATTTCAGTAAGTGAGAATGTGTGTTTGATTTCAATTGTAATGGCGGTTAGCCGTTGTAATATGATGATTTATTTGAACGCTGGTGATGTGTTTAGATGGCTGATGTGGTTGTGAAAAATTTACTGACCACTAAATTCGACCTTTAGCTTTCATACAAGGTCAAATTCGTGAAGGAATGCAAATTAAATTAAAATCTTGACCCCAATTATAATTTTAATAAGTGACCAAAAATATACGTTTTTCATATAAATATTTCAAAATTGGGATTTTTTATATGACAGTACAAAAGACGTAACTTAACAAATATTTTGGTATGTTTTTAATATATTTTCAATATATAAACTTACAATGTCTGTTATATATATATAAATATGCGAGTGTATGTTGCATATTTTCAATACGGTACCATGACATTTCCGTGTGGAATATTAATTGTAAAATAAAAATATTTTTTTCGATAAAGTGAGTAGTAGGGCAACTTCAATATAAAATATTCATAACCTCAGATGAATTTGCAAATAAACAGCATGCAATATAAATGCTTTAATTCCAAGAAATTCCGCATTTCTTATTTAAATCACGAGCGTTTTTGCATATTGTACCTATACCTTTAAGCATCCCGAATGAAAAGGAACCCCGCTCTCTCTGCCAAAAACAAGAAAATTAATTTTTTCTTCAAAACAAGCATATAGAATAACGCAGCAACATAATACAGGAAGTCCAAAAAAAACTTTAAAACTCCAAGAAATAAAAAAAAGTAAAACCGGATATTGAGCCTAAAATCTTACCTTTAAAAGCCTATTTTAAATATTTAATAATCAACCCCGGATCCATTTTCTCAGACGATTTCCAAAATGACGTAGCTTTTCTCCAAAAAATCGTTCTACTTCTCAGAAAAAAATTGATAATGGCGAAAGTTTGCATATCATGCATTAAATACTACTTAATTCCAAAGTAAATTAAACATTTAAGAAAAGTACGAGTGAAGAAAAAGATCAAGAACCTCGAGCACTGTATCAGGCTGGATTAAGTTTGAAAATTTAACTAGTTTTCTACTTTAATGTAATGGCTGATTCATGTAGGATTCATTAAATCCTCACTTGCAACATTTACTGCACAATGTTCATCTATAAATAAACCTTAATTTACTGCAGGCAGAAATTTGAGGTATCCAATTGCTGCTTAGCAATACGAAATTAAAATTAGTCTTAGAAGATAAGATAAATACACTGAGATCCAATAGACATTTTCAGGCCATTACTGAAAACAAACACATTAAATACAAGTACACGATTTTTATACTCATTATGTTCTGCTCTGGGTAAAATCAATATTTAGTTCAAACAAAACATTTTACTCCTAAAAATGGTGGGCAAAGAAAGAAATCAATAATTTGTCACCTGTAGGTGATACTTATGCAAAATAATGTTTTGTCACTGTAAAAATGCTGTAAAGACAGCTTTATTTTGCTGTGATATCATTGTAATGCAAGATGTGTGCATTTCACCACCTGTGGTTGATGTTGAGTGAGCTTCGTCTGGAGCGATGTTTGTTCTTGTTTAATTTTCAAGAAAAAATCAACTTTAATTAAAAACTGATGTCAATATAGTGAAGAATTAACAATAGCATTTATTTTTTTTATACCTTTCATGCCAAATAAACATATTTTACAACATAAAATAAAAGTGTAAATGTCTTAACTCAATTTAACTCTTTTTAAATATAAAGTTACACTAGATTAAGTATTTACGCAATTTTTCAATCTAACTAGACAAAATGGCTGCCAGAAATGTAAATAACTTGAGGGGCATTGATTTTCTCACAGGAAAATGTTATATACTAACTAGCTGTTCACCCGTGCTACGCTACGGGATACAGTAGCTTGTTTTTTTGGGGGTTTTTAATTGTGTTGTTTACAGTAGCTTGTTTTTTTTTTTTTTTTTTTTTATTTATGTTGTTTTTAGTGGGTAGGTTTAGATCCCGTTCTGGCTTTCATTTTGATCC
>JAQFZP010002467.1:0-13581 GCA_034695745.1 Geophilus truncorum | reverse complement strand
TTCTCGACCGAGACCGACGGAAAAATATTCAATAGTTAAGACCGGTCTCATTATACGATTCAAGCATGGTGTCGTGTTGGTATGGATGGTGCGTTAAGTGGCAGATTAGATTGACGCTTTGGGACATTTAAAAGTGAGAAATTTATAAAATCGATAATCATTGTCGTGCCAAACAATTTTTAGGTTATTGTGTAGGTGCAACTGAGATCGAACTGTTCAGTATAAATTTCTTTTTAATTTACCGGTTTGGTAAGTTGAGGATAATTGTTTGCTAATGGATTCATGTCATTGTCTTTTAATCCCTATCATATTACTCAATGCAGATAAAACCAGGTAACCATGAGCTCCAAGGGCCGCAGTGGATCTGTGTCTAAAAAGCATTTAAAAGAAAAGGTGGTTCAGATTTACGAAGCTTTTTTCAAGGTAAATATTTAATTTACTGAAATTATGAGTCACAAATCTGTTTTTATTACACAAACAAGGGTGAAGAACCAGAAAAAGGAAATCCGAACTTCTGGGACGAATTATTTTTATTAAAAGTTAATGTACCATTTATTGAGTCTCAGTTTGAGAAATTAAGTGATGAAGATCTGTTAGCGCTGAAAGTAAATTTCAATATTTTAACTATCAATTTCTGTAAAGGACTACGATGTTGTGTTTTTCAGGAAAATATTAATGTTTTATTTTACAAATGTGTAAAAACTATAAAAGAGGATCATCAAATTAGGGTTGTCAATGCATTCCAAGTAATGTTTTCATTGTTATATACAAATTTTATAAAAATACTTATAACATTTTTACACATTTTGCAGACATTATCTGCTTTAATTCGTGGGATTTTCAAGAAAAACTGTTGTAATTATGGATTTGATGTCATCAATATTTTAATTGGGTTTGATATTGCTGAAAGTGTGATGCAGGTACCAGAGATTATTGCATTTAAATTAGATTGGTGACTAATATTTGTTGTTTATTTTAGGAACTCATTGATCATGTTTGTACTCTTCTCACCGGTGAATACTCGGACAATTTGAAAAGCCTCTGTCTGAAGTTTTTATTGATAATGGTTACCGCTACAGAAAACATTAGTCAAAACACCCTTCTCGAATATCTTATGTTAAATAGTGTTTTCGAGGCAATCGTTCAGGTGTTATTTTTTTTTAAAAAAGTTTTGTTTTAAATATTTACACAAATTTCTGTAGATTTTAGCCAATTCACACTTGAGACAGCAGCATGGGTACGACGCCGTATTACTTCTCACTTGTCTAGTCAATTACAGGAAACACGAGGTTAGATGGATTTGAACGTTACGTTACTACTTCTTGATTTTGTGTCTTTATTTTCGTAGTCTGCAAATCCTTATATTGTTAAATTATCAATTTTGGACGACGAATTAGCATTAAATGCAAGTATTTGAAAGTTGATGAAGTTTGTATCTTTTATTGAATTTTTTTTTTTTTTTTTTAAAGGGTTATGGTCAAGTAGTTGCAGCATGTTTATCTGAATTAAATCGCAAATACTTTGAAAAGCAAATGGAGCCTAAAGGCGGCTTTCTCTCAACTCTTACGAGCATGGTTGGAAACATGTTTGTTGCAGATGAGGGGACAATTATAAGTGAAAATATAAGGTAAAGTTGTAATTAAGTATTCTTATATTTTGCACGTATACATATCTTACTAGAGAATTACTTTTCATTTAAATCAAAATAAAAATCTTAATATTCTCGTAAGGATGAACTTCGGATGGAGTTCGATTTTGGTGTGAAGTAATTAATAAATTCGAAATGTTGCTGTTTAACACTAATGGCGATTTGTCATCTAAGAGGGAGACTTTGTTCGACGTTTCTACTACTCTGGGTGTAGCCATCTTTAGGAACCAAATGTCGAACAAAATTTCCTTCTTAGGTGATAATTTGTCACTGACCATTGGTGTTAAACTACAACATTTCGAATTTATTAAAAATCTTAAAAATATTTTGTTTTTGGTACGTTTTTTCTTTCTATTGTTTTTAAAACTGGATTCAAGATTAGAATGCCTCATTAAATAGCCAAATCTCTTATATCTACTAAGAAGTTGTATTACTAAATCTTGCTTTTGTTTTCTTTTACTTATTTCTGTTTGTTTTTTCCCTCCCGTTTTGTTTGTTTATTTGTTTGCATACTTTCATCATTGTATGAGAATCTATGATAAATTTTTTGTATAAAAGTTTATATACAACACTTACTATTTTTCAAATGATTATCATAACTTTTGAAAGCACAATTAGAAAAATATTTTGTTTGGTTGGATGAAATTTGACCCACAAACTGGACATGTGCTGGTGTAATCATTACTTTTCTAGCCTATGTACAAGTTTAGATCGAAATATAGAAGTACGGTAGCCCAAAAAAAAAAAGGGGAATTAGTTTCAAACTGCTTAAAAAACAATCTTGGTGGTTCGTGCTGATTTGGAAACGAACCTTTTAGTTCAAAATGTGAAGATTAAATATTTATATTATCAGTCACTTATTTTGAATTTTTATGCTTCTTTATGAGCAAGATAAGGTGTTTGGCTGTCGTCAACATGCTTAATAAAAACTAGAATAGAAATATTGTTTACGTGTTGACTGAATTAATTTGATGCTTAAAGATATTTACATAAACAATAAGTGATTTTTTGGTGAGTGGTTTTTTTTTTTATAAAATGCTTTAAATTTTTAATTTATCAGTGTTTACTAACTTAAAATATAACGTATAAGTTAAATATGAAAGTTTGAACCTAATGGAATGCCATGTATATTCTCAATAGACTGGTTATTAAGTACACATAGTTCTTGATTTTTTCCAAAAGTTTCAACGTTTAAATATTATTGTGTTTAATATTTTATAACGCAATTAGCAAACAAACTGATAACTTAATGTATAAAACAAAAAAATTAATGTTTATTGAAAGCATCAATATTTAATACTATGGTCTAAGGTAAAGTGCTTTTGATGTTTACCTGAAGCTGAAAGAACGAAAAAAATATCAGAAAATATTGCGTTTGTGGTTTTGATGTATTCTTTTGAAGTTTCAAGTGTGAAGTGGCTGGCTCGATGTAATTGTTTTAGTGGAACTTCTCCCTTGTCAATTCCATCTTGACAACTACCGTACTTGAGTGTGGTGCTTTCATAGTATTGTCGTTCGGCGACATTCTTACAAGTACATCTTCAGTCGTAAGAGTTAATTGCATAAGCCAATGCCGAAGAATAAAGATGAATTCACCAGGGAAAGTGTGAAATTCGATTCCTTATATAAAATATTTTCTTAAAATAGTTTGATGCAGTTTTATTTTATTTTATTTTATTTTTGTTTTTTTATCTTTTATTTCGAAGTAATATACGGTATAAAAGTTTTATAGTGGGTGCTGTTTTCCAAATCGCTTTAGAAGAAAAACTTGTCAAGTAACATTTTTTGCTAAAGTCAATTTCCCTTGTCAGTGGGATTTCTAAGTGTCACATATATTCCAGTGGTTAATTAATCGTTACAGAATTTGCAAGTAGAAAAAGCCTTTTGTGTAGTAATGACT
This sequence comes from Geophilus truncorum, assembly GCA_034695745.1. Classification (NCBI taxonomy): domain Eukaryota; kingdom Metazoa; phylum Arthropoda; class Chilopoda; order Geophilomorpha; family Geophilidae; genus Geophilus; species Geophilus truncorum. The sequence goes on along the minus strand of JAQFZP010002467.1, from coordinate 10,033 downwards.
AGGTTTAGTGAGATTCCAAACCGTTAAGAACCTGTCGTTTAACCAGTCGGACACTTAAGTAATCTTATAAAACTAAAATAAACGAGGTTCATAAATAGTTGGAGGGAAACTGAAACAGCAGTCCCAACTCGGTGAGAAGAAAATTCAATCATATTTCAGTAACAGGTTACTGAGTGGGACTACAGGGAAATAAAAGGAACGGGATGGCTTTTCTAAATCCGTCTAACGCAAATGACGCGAGGCAGTTTCATAACTTTAAGAATTACACGATATTTTAAAATTAAAGAGTTCCTTTTATTCAAACCGTCTGAATTTATGAGAGAAATGATTTATAGCTCTTTGTAATTAGTTTTTAAAGATGAATTTTCAACTGTTTACTTAAAAGATTTTATTTTCGTAACACTTGAATCCAAGTTTGAGATTTAAAGCTAAGTAGCCATTGTGTTTTTTGTGTTTATTTGCTGCTAGTTCTCAGAACACCCGAGAACCATAGCAAGAAAGCTGGATGCAGAGAAACATATTTTAATGGGTTTTTTATTTTTTCTTTTTCTTGTAGAGCTAATGACGCAGTTTTGCTTGCTCTGTACGAAGCTATGCATCTGAATAGAAATTTTATTACAACTTTAACTCATGTAAGTGTGAAGATTTCTTAGAAATATGACAGTTAGCACATCTCTGAAAACAAATTACTTACGGGACACAGTTCACAATCATTAATATCGATTTTGATAAGAGATGAGTTATAAATTGTTTCAAATTAGAGTGAAAAATAGTATCTGCCCATTTTAAAGTTTATACAAATTCAGTATTTATTTCTGTGCCTGAAAAGACTATAATTTTTATAAATAGTATAGTTTTAAAATTTTAGTTTTGCCTTTGATAATCATGCAAAGAAGAGCAATTTAATTACGATCTCATAATAAACTGTCACTTGAACAAGTTAAGAGCAATTTATATGATAGCACATTAAATGCCTTGTTATATTTTAACCACCTATTAGCTGGCAATGTGAAACTTCACCTTACGTTGGTGAAAATGTAATACAACAGGTGTTATCCATTGCATCTAGCATTTGAGGGTTATTTATGTTTAATTTTCTCGTATTTCAATTCAAAAGCTCGCAGTTTAGCATGAAATGAAATTCTCTGGGGTTTTCTCTTTTATTTAAAGGAAATCTGGCTAACAACAAAAGGAAATGTCAAGACCTTTAATTTAATAGAGACAAAATAGACATAATTTAAAATGGGACCACTCCAAAAGTGTAGTATGTTTTGCCTGAAACTAAACGCTACTAATGGCCAGTTGCATCAATGGCAGTTAAAATGTAAACTTAGTTTAACAATATTTTTAACATTGATTAAACTCCAGTTAACTTAATTTTTCGCTTAACTTCAATGCTGACAGCTTGAAGTCACCACACCTGCAAAACACATCTAAAATACACAAACTAATGTTAAACTTAGAGTTTTTGAAGAGACCTGAAGGCATGAAAATTGTCAAGAGAAATTAGTTTCAGATACGTGTTAATTTTCAAATATCATTAAAGAATAAAGTTTTATAAATGGCTAAAATATTCAAGTTAAGAGTGAAAATAGCTTCAAGACTCATAGTTTTAAAAGTTAGACTTTGAAGTGAGATAAACAACTTGGTTTATTTATGAAAAAAAAAAAACAACCTAAGTTTTATTTGATTAAACTTTCTTTCAGTCTCAAACCGATACGAGTTCGCCTCCAAGTCCATCATCTAGTCTTTCCCATTTGGCAGATAACTCTGCTTTAATTAAACCTGTTGATTTGAATTCCGTACATCCAACAAATCTACTTGCGATATTTTTGGAGTACTGTTCTGTCGTCATGCAGAATACAAAAGGTATTTAAATTGAAATATTGAAAATTTTGAAAGCTTTTAAATTTAAAGTAAATGATTTATTATAGATACAAATAACACTCACAACACCAGGCTGTGCTTTATTATTCTAACATGTATAGCAGAGGTAAACATATTTATAAATTCTCTATCTGTCTTCATACATTTGTCAACCATTAACTTTGTGAAAAACTCTTACAGGATCAATACGCAAACTCTTTAATGCACGATGTCAATTTAGCATTTGCAGTGCATTTGCACAGAATGGTAAATCAATAATACGAACTCTAGATGGCGTAAGCTGTATTTAAAGTTGAAATTTTATTTTGGTTTTGTGTATTTTTTAATAATTAATTTAGGTATAAAATTATGATAAATAAGAGTTTATAACTGTTTATTACTTTAATTTTATTTAGCCAATGCGTCATAGAAAACTAGCTCCAGACAGAACATCTTCCTCCCGGCCGTTAGCATGTGCATTACTCGGTAATAAGTTTTAATATTAAAATAATAATTTTAATTAAGTTATATAATGTTAATTGTGTTGCATTTATAAATTCTTACAGTTAAAATCACATTTTCTATGAATATGTTTAATAAATTTTAGTTACGGTAGCTCTTTCACTAGTTTTAAATATAAAATGAATGATTAGTTTTAATATTGGAATTTTATATTCTGGAAAAGTCATTTTGGTGGCAGAATAAACCCGCATAAAATGAAATTTAAAATTAATTAAATTGCTAGTTTTATTGGAAAATTGTAATCTGCATATAATGCAATTTTGAAAAAATTTCTTGGATTTTTCAAAGTTATATTAGTTCAGAAACATGGATCATTTCTCAGGCTAAATTTGAAATACAAGTTTTTTATTAGCCATGTCAGTATTTTGCAATTTGGTGAACTGAAGAACTGTTCACATAAAACTGTTTTATTGCTGTGGGAATCGGAAGATGGTTAAGCATACACTTGTTTCAAACTCATTAATCTTTATTCGTTCTCAGTTTTCCTTTAAGTGCAAACCAAAGTTATTTTAGATAGCATTTTGTGTGCTGTAAGAATTGTGTAATGTAATTGTCTCGAGCAATGCAGACTGAGAGGATATAAATGAAAGCAAAGTCTCTATCGACTTTGTGAATTGGTTTACTCGAAATGAGGGTTTGTTATTTGATAGGCTTATTATTTTTGATGACGTACTTTCTGTACTGCGCTTGTCACGTTCATTTGTCATTGCCCTAAACACAACTAATAAACTGATATATTATTCCAATTACCGTAATTTATTAGCAACCTCCATTGTAAACATAAACTACATTCAAATGAAACAAATTTTAATCAGTGTTTTGCTTTTGTGAATTATCTCATTTATCCTCATGAAGTACAGTAACTCAACCGTGAATTAGAATTAGCGATGATTAAAATAAATAAAAAGAAGTAGTTAGTCAGTTACTTATTTAGTTTTGTTAACGAAGGTGCTGGGTTGTCAGCTGTAAAATGTAATTAAGTTTTCAATTTCTTCCTCGGCAGTGTCATGGTTTTTAAATTCATGATTTCAACCGATAATGTCATTAAATGACATTAAATTATTATGCATATGAAACCACTTAATTGGAATAAGTGCTGGAGTATTTTAGTTTACAAAGATTAAGTTTCCAAATCATCTGACATGTGTCACGCTTTAAAGTTTTTTTTTTTTTTTTTTTTTTTTTTTTAAATTTGATAGAGTTAAGAATAAACCAAATCATTTATATTATTATTATGGTTACATCGAAATAGTATTATATTGTGAATATTATTATGCTTGCAGCATTCACACACAAAAAATATTAAACTTTTTATGATTCACATAATTTGATTTTTGTTGATTTTGTTGTCAGAATTCTTAAATGCGGCATTTCAAATCACATTTTTCTCATTTTGTTTTTTGTTTTCTCGTTTGACATATTTTGCGTGCAACGTTGTGGTATTGTGATGACTTGACATTCCATTGATTTATTTGTTTAAGCAGCTTGAAGAAAAAAATATAAAAATGAATTGATCAGTCTTAGCACAATGAAGTGTCTTTAAGAGTAACTGAAGCGTACTATTCTTTTGATTAGAAAAATAGTGCTTTTTATTAGTTGTCTTTATTTCTTACACTTGTGTTAACAGTTAACGTTTAAATCAACATTTACACAATTTTGGCCATCATTTTTTTCAAGTTAGCTCGAGAAAAAGTGTCATTTTACACAAAACAATTTTGTTTTTCAAAATAATAAACGAACTCACCTACTGATTCAGCTTATCAGGTTTAAATCTCTTCTATTTATTTAATCTTTTAACTCTTCAAAACTTTTTAATTATGTTTACAAGTGAAAGTGAAAAAAAAACTATGCAAACAACTTGGAATCAAATTTACACCTACATTATAAGATATTTCATTATACAATACTTAATAAAAATGTAAATATCCCATGTTCTTACATCTTTATTGGAATTTTATTGACTTCAGTGATGCGTTGTTTTCAGAGTTCAAGCATGTAATGCGGATTTATTAATTAGTACTCAAGTTTTAACCTCATTTTTTTTTGTTTGGGAATAAGCTAATTAAAATTATATTTTTATAAATTACAGATCTCATGACTGAATTTATTATGAGTCATATGATGAAAAATCTTCCTATGGAACTATATTTGTAAGTATAAATTTAATAATTAACCATTACTACATTTTTCAAAATTTCAATAAGTGCTACTATAAACAATCTGCTTTATTAATAGAATGTAAAATTAATAGAAATGCTTAGTTTATAAATAATTTTTCAAACAGTAAATTTTTAAATTGAAACTAAAAGAAAAAATACCAGTACAAAACAAGTTAAAAATTAAAATGACTTTTTTTTTAGTTTCGGTACTGATAGTATTTTTTGTTTGGGAATTCGAAATTTGAAAAATTAAGTGTTAGAACAAAAAAATTACTGAAACTTAAATCTGCGTTTAAGATTGTAGCTAGTGAAATTCTTTTTATTTACTAAGAGCTTTCGAATGATGGATTCTGATTAATGTACCGAATAGATGATATCATGTAGACCAGCTAAACAATAATAAGCAAATTACAAATTAATCGTTTGGAAACCCTTCAAAGTCTATTTCAGTGCTTTCCCAAACTGTAGGTCACTAAAAGTTCTTGAAAGAGTGAAAATTTTGTAATTATGTAGCCACAGCACACTGTTATATCTTATGACCATGGCACGCATACAGTTGTGAACCCAAAGGGACACTTTCATTTCTAGCTTCTCACGTAAAAAGAAAAACAGCAATAATTAAATTGAAAAATACTCTCCCTCACGCCCACTAAAGCTAGTTGCTGGGTCATCAAAGTTTCTTGTTCTAAAATTGGATCCCTGCTTCGAAAAGTTTGGGAAGCACTGGTTTATTTAATTATCGATTTTTTGAAAGTCTCATTGATAGAGGAAACATGCGCATCTAAGTGCAGTTTTTTGTTTATTTAATAGAAAAAGCCTCGGCGTTGTACACAGAATTCTTTGCTACCAAAAGAAATGTCGCGTTCGATTGCAGTATCCGTGGAAAAACATGTGGACTGTACTCATTAACGTGCTCAAATACATCCAAAGCAACGAATCCTATCTAGTTAAGAAGTTCAACATTTTCGAATTGGCCTGTCAGGTAAATAAATTTGAAAAAGAAAAATGGAAACGATATTTTTGCAACTCTATATATTACATCTTACTTTCAAATTATTTCATATCCGACAATAAATTTTATTTTAAAATTTATTCTCCCTTAAAAAAAATAAAAAAAAAAAAAAAAAAAAAAAAAAAAATGTAACGGATTGTAAATTGATTTTTTTTCACTACTTTCCTCCAGTCAAAACAAGTTGGCATTTGTGTTTTTAACAAAAATGCCTAAAAATCTATTATTTTCTATTGACAGAGACAGTTGCAAAAATTGAAGTCCCTGTTGTTTTCAATCCAATAACAAATCAAGGTCTCTGAGTCTCTTTTAACAGAGATAAACAAAGCTAACTTCCTCTGGGAAATCACTAAATAAATTTATAAGGTTAGATATATTGCAATGAAATTAAATATTAGTTTAGTCTTGACCATTGTTTAGAGAAGTAATTTTACTTATTAAACAGGAAAATACAAAAATATAATAACATGTACATTAGTAAGCCATCAAATCACATCACACTGCTTAATAAAACGAAAACAACAGACTCATTAACATCATCAGAAATGACTTGCACTATGAAGGCAAACAAAACCAAAACATTGCACACTAAAATTATCATGCTTTAGACAATTTAAAAACAGGTGGTAATTAATTGTACTAAAACATAGACGCGTTCTTCTTTAAAATTAAGACTAATTGCACTAATTTTTAGTCTTAATTTTAAAGAAGATCACATCTAAGTTTTACTATTTAACTTTTAACCTTATTATTTTTAACTGTCATAATTTGATACTAGCAACTGCAGGAAACTTTGTTACCAGCGGTGATAAGTGGATAAATTGAATAAAAGTTGCACACTGTTAAATTGATCCTGGTAGTCAAATGCTTGAAGTTGTACGTGCTTATGGCCACAATAACTGGCTTCTTGTGAAGTCTCGTGAAAAATGTACAGTATGACTAATCTTGCTCAATTGGCCATTTCGGTATCGTTCGCAATTTTTAAAAAATTTATCTGCCAGTTAAAGTAATTACATTTCATTTTATGTAAGCTTACGGATAATTAGAGTTTTACCCAATCATTTATCTCATCTTGAATAAATTTGAAGAAACACGTCAAACTATTTTTGATTTATTACTTTTTTTAAATTAAAAATTGCTTATTCTTTTTCTGACACTTTTACATTGAACTTTTGATTTATTTCTCGTTTAAAAACGGTTAGTCAAGCACATTTTTGTTAAGATAATGTTTCCTATGCTGACATTTTTCAGAGGTTAGAAATAAAGAATATAAAGTATTGTGTGATATTGATTGTAGCTTACAAATATGCGACATATCATGAAATGTCATTTTGTAATTTTTTTATACATTGAGCTTTATTAGGAAACAAAACAATAATATTGATCGCAGTTACAAAGTTGTAGGTCTTAAATCGGCTTTATTGTTTGGAGAGCTTTATGACAGTGGTTTGCTTTTGGTCGTGTTGATGTAGTGTGTAACATTTTATTACTCTAGTCTCTCGAGAGTTAAAACAAAAATCGTATTACATTAAGCTTCTTTTAATAATAAATAAATAACATTGTCGAAACTAGTGGTTTACACTGTAAGTAGAAATAAGAGAATCAATTTACACTTAATACCATGCATACAGTACATGTCTGGTGATACCAGATGAAACCCAAATGCTTTTTTGATGCGTGTTTTTGTTTAAATAAAAATTATTTTTTTCTTTACTACAAACTTGCAATCGAAAAAATAATAATTATAACAATAACAATGATTGTTTGTTAGAATAAGTTTTAATAAATTCTACATTTTCTTTTTCTGAACTACAACCCAACTCTATAAGAATTTGCCCACCACAATTTTTAGAAGACTAAAAGTTTTGAAAGCTTCTAAAGGCAATGTAAATTGCTCTGGATCTAAATTTCCTTTTATAGGTTAGATAGATCAAATTGCAAGAAATATTGTTTCAATTGCACGAAAAATAAGAGAGTTACCTATTTCAGTGTAAACTAGTTGACATTCCAAAATAATTTGCCCACCAGATTCCATGTGCCATAAAAATTCGCTTACTTGTTAGTGGATTTTTTTTATGTATTAACTTGCCTTTTTACAGCTAATAGTGCCTCAGTTGGTCTCAGTACTGTGACTTATTGATATTAATAAATGTTTACACTGATTAAATCTGACAGGAATTCAACGTTTTTGCTGCCGTTCCAATTGAACAATATTTTTAATTATTTTTCAAACAGCATGAAGTACTTCCTTTTCAAACAGCGTGAAGTACTTCCTTTTCAAACAGCGTGAAGTACTTCAAACAGCATGAAAGTACTTTATGTACCAATATGAATGTAATTACTATGCATGCAATCCACACAACAAATTCACAGAAAGCATTTTTAGTTATTTTAACACCCAATATATGTAAAACGTTTGATATAGAGACATCTTTGCATAAAAATATCTTACACAGTTAAAAACTTAAAGTGAGGCAACAATTATCAAAAGTAAACCCAGAAATAATAGAATAATTGTATATTTAACAACAAATCAGGTTTTGGTGTAGATGATACACAAACAAAAGAGTCACTAGGCCAAAATGTGGCATGTTTTATACCGGTACTGAGTGTTAAAACCTTTAAAGATACTATAAAAGGAAATTTAAATCCATGGCATTGCTTTTAGAGGCGTTTAAAACTTTTAGTCTTCTAAAATGTGTGGTGGGAGAATTCCTATGGAGTTGACTAGTAATGTTTTCATGTAGAAGAGCATTACTTTAAAATGAAATAACTCACGAATAGATAATTCTAAGACAATAAAATTTACAGCAAAATAAAGCTCATTTTTGTATTTAGTACCGTAATTGATAATAGAAACTAATTTTAAAAACATGCACACAATCTAATGCATCAATAGTACTGTACCATATAGTACTCAGGTTCATTAAAATTCCACATTAAAGATCTTAATCATTATTTAGATTGAAAATATGACAGTTTTTAAGACAAGTGAAAAAGCAATTTCAAAATGGTGTAAAGTTCATTAAAAATTAATTCTTTGGGTTCCCACTTGTGTTCACACTTGCACTTCATGTATAGGAAAAGTTTTTTATTATTGACTCAAAAAATTTGTAATTTGATGGTTTTGTTCTTAATTTAATAATTGATTTTTTGTGAAAATTACAATTTTTTTTGGTCTCTTAGTTATTAAGTTATAATCAATTAAAGTTTGCTGCCCCTTGCTTTTCCAGCTAAAATTTTTAGCAGTTTCACTGATGAGCTCGTACAAGGGGAAGAGATTAGGATCACCAAACTTGTTGTGGAGGGAAAAGGGGGAGTAGGGGTAAAGGTTGTCATGACGATGTCAAGAAACTTTTTTGTTTTAAGGGCGCCACCTAGTACCATGTTTGTTACGGCGCTCTAACTAAGAACTTTCAGTGTGTGTCCACACGCTTTGAGCTTTACGCACTATTTTTTTTTCGGGGCGCAAAGGGTTAAGTTAAGTTCCGTACAAGTGGGAACCCACCTTTAGAAAATACAACTTTATCAAACAATTCTAAATTTTTTATGGGAGTTACAAATTAAAGGGTATCAACAGGGTTACAGAATCAAACATAAATTCTCCTTGTCTTAAAACGCTTGACACATTATATTTTCACCATAAATAAGGATTTAGGAGGGCTTACTTATAATATGTGGCTTTAGTGAGTCGTGAGTACCATGTGCTACTACTGATGCATTAGATTGGGTGCATGTTTTTTAAATTAAATTCAAAAAATTATTATTGATTTTAAATTTTTAACTATTTACTATTGAATAATAACTTCACAAGGTAAAATCAATACATCCAAACCCTTATAAATTAGCTCACAATTACTTTAAAACAGCGAAAAAACAGTCTGAACTTATATTCGATACCAAACAATAAAAAAAATTGTACAACAAAAATAGTAATAAAAACGATTAATTTAATTTAGAAGTTGAAAATTGTTTTGCATATGTATGCCAGTAGGTCAGTTTTAATATATCAAAGCAAATTCATGTTTTTCTTGTAATTGTGAGAGTGTAGAATAAAATTAATCTCATGTTTTTTCAAAAAATTGTAAACATCTGTCCACATAAAATTTTGTTTATTTTCAAGTATTCAGTCATATGAAAACTAAAAACTATTTATTTTTATATTTAAGTAATAGTTTTTTAATTTTGATAGTTAAGCAAGTGCTTTAAAAAAAAAGATTTATTTTGCACTAAATTCTATTGTTTTAAGACCATCCATGCGTGATATATTTTACTTTAAAGTAAATTTTTTATACATAAAAACGTTAATTTCTTAACTTTTGGCCAGGAGTTATTAACTTACGTTTAACAACCCCTGGCCAAAGGTTTATAAACATGCTGAATATGTAATACTAAAAGAACAATTTTGAATTGAAAATAAATTATTCATACAACTTTTCACTTAAGAAAATACAAAACACATTTAGATTGAGGGCAA
>JAQFZP010002466.1:0-13586 GCA_034695745.1 Geophilus truncorum | reverse complement strand
TACAGATTATGACGTCAGCGAAGAAATTCACTCCGAGTTTTGTCAATATCGTATCGTATCGGTGAAGTGAAGTGGGGTTTTTGTGATTTAAAAGATTAGGGATTTTGGTGTTTTAGGATTTTGTTTAGTGTGAAGTTGTTATTTTTAGTGATGGAGTTGGTTAATTTTGTTGCTAGTTAAGTTTGTGATTTTTTTATGGATTTTGTGTCGATTATTTTAAAAGTCAAAAATGACATATCGATACTAGTGATTGAAAAATTAGAGATTTTTGTTTAATAAAATGTGTTTTTGGAATTTTGTTTGGTGTTAAATAGTTATTTTTAGTGATGAAATTGGTTAATTTGGTTGTTTAGTTAAATTTGTGATTTTTGGTAGTTTTTGTGTTGAGTAAAGTAAAAGTCATCAAATAAAATATCGATACTAAATTGATTTTTGAAATAATTTTATGTATTTAAAATCTTTTTTGAACTTTTGAACTTGAACTTTGTAATTTTACATTGTTTTGCCATTTTGAATATCGAATACAATATCGATACCGTGTTTTTACGTACATTAAATTAATTTTCTAAAAAAATAAATTAAATCCAAAACAAATTTAAACATTTTTACACATATTTCTACATTTCTAAACCAATTTCTAAAATTAAAATTAACATTTCGCGATTAATCTTTCTCAAATTCACCATCTTCAACATCGATCCCCACATCGCTGCTTCATATCGATACCGTTACAAAATTTTATTTAAATTTAAATCGATGTTTCTAAAAGATAAATCAAATCCAAAACAAATTTAAACATTTTTACACATTTATTTACATTTCTAAACCAATTTCTAAAATAAAAATCCACTTTACGCGATTAATCTCCCTCAAATTAAGATCGATTTCCACATCGATAAGTCGTATCGATACTCCCATCATCTTCTCTCAACAACTTCCTTTCCAGACTTGTCGTGATGGCGTCCGGTGTAAGTAGCGTGTGCCCGGTTCAAATCATCGACCTAATCCGCTGCAATCCTTTATTCTAACCCATAAAAAACCTTTTAAAAATGCAAAAACATTTATTTCCAATCACCAAAACCCATTCTAACAGTAAATTTCACACATTTTTCAGACATTGTACACGTATCCCGACAACTTTCGCGGTTACAAAATCCTCATCGCCGCCGAATACAGCGGAGCAAAAGTAAAAGTTTTCAGCGATGCTCCGGGCTTCGTGTTCGGACAAACCAACAAATCCGACGAATTTCTGCTGAAGTTTCCATTGGGAAAGGTAAAATAGTGGACATTGGTCAGTACGACGACCCGGTACATTATTGCAACGTGTCAAAATCCTCATACAAAGACAGAATTAACTCCAAAAAAGAGTGATTTTGTAAGAAAATGAGGTATAGCGAAGTGAACGGGTCGTTTTAGTACGTTAAATGCAGTTTTTGTGTTTATCTCGATTTGTTCTGACATTTTTTTGATTTTTTTTCGTTTTGTTTTCAGGTTCCGGCGTTTGAAAGTGGAGATGGGAGATGTATTTTCGAAAGTAACGCGATCGCTTATTATGGTAAATTGGAGAAGTGATGTTGAGTAAAGTGATGAAATTTTTTTGGGGAAGTTGAGTGTTGTTTTTGGTGATTTTTTCCCTCTATAAAAGGCAAAGTTGCTCGTCTTAGTGAGCGATTTTGTAACAAATTGAGGGAGATAAATACGGACATGTTGAGTTTTGACTGCGGGTTTTGTTCGTGGTTGAGAATTGATTGTTCTACAGGAATTAGAAGAAAATTGTTTGAGTTTTGGTAGGATTTGGTCAAATTGCCATGATTTTTGTTGTTTTTTTAAGGAGTTTAAGAAGTAGATTTTGTTTGAAAACTGATGAAATTGTCAGTGTGAATTTGACTGAAAAGTTTGTGGTTTTTCAGGGTTTTAGAATCTAGTGAAATTTTTTTTCTGAAATAGTAAAAAAGAAAAGAAATTTAGGTTTGAGAAAATTCTGATGAAATCAACGGGTTGGGTGGTGAAATTTGTTTACATGCTGATGAAATCTGATAATTTAAATGAAATGTGCTGAAAATCTGATGAAATTTAAATAAATTATATGGAATTTAACCGGATTTATTAAGTTAACAAAGAAATTCGATAAAAGTTAGTGAAATTTAATCAAAATATTTGAAAATTTTGAATAAATTTAGTAACAGTTTACTTTCTTTATCGAAATTTAGTGATACAGTATTTAAGTAAAACTTATTAAAAGTTAATCAAACTTGAATATTTTGTATATAAATTTAATAAAAATTGACTGATTATCAAAATTCAACAAATTTATTAAAATTTGTCAAAGAAAACAGATAAAAATTGAAACAACTTTACACTAAAATAAAATCTTTAATAATTTATCCTTTTACAAATAAATTTTTTTTTTACGAAAATTGTGAAACATTAATTAATTCAAACATGTTTTATGACATTCCAGTTGGAAACGATCAGCTTCGCGGCACCAGTCCCATAGACCAAGCCCTTATTCAACAGTGGATCAACGTAGCTGACCACGAAATTCTTCCTTCGTCATGCACGTGGGTCTTCCCTTGCCTTGGAATTATGCAATTCAACAAACAAGTAAACAAAATCAAACAATCCTCATTTTTCACCCGCCAAAAACCAAAAACACATCTAAAATTTTTATTTTTATTTTAGGCGTCCGATCGCGCCAAAGAAGACATCAAGCGAATCTTGAATTTACTTAACTCGCATCTGTCCACTCGCACTTATTTGGTCAGCGAACGAATCACTCAGGCAGACATTACAGTGGCCTGTACACTTCTGCTTCTTTACGAACACGTTCTCGAACCCGCCTTCCGTGAGCCTTTTGTCAACACCAACCGATGGTTTACGACGATTATCAACCAACCGGAAGTGAAGAGAGTGATCGGGGAGAGGAAGTTGTGCGAAAAGATGGAGCAGTTTGATGGTAGGTTTTGTTAATGGGAGTGTTTTAAATTTATTTATTTGTGAAGTGAAAGTAAAGTGATTATCCTCTGTAAAAGGCAAAGTTGCTTGCCTTAGTGAGCGATTTTGTAACAAATTGAGGGATATTAATGCGGACATGTTGAGTTTTGACTACGGGTTTTGTTCGTGGTTGAAAATTAATTGTTCTACATAAATAGACATAGTGGAAAAATGTTATGAGATTTGGTGGAGTTCGATCAAATTAACTCTTGATTTTTAACTTTTTTTTTTTTATTTGAAAATCGAATTGAAATTTAAAATTATAATTAAAAATCTAAAAAAAAAAATTAGACGAAATAATTCGAGTTTTTAGACTTTCATGTTAAAAAATAAATAAAATTCAATTTTAATATTTTTTTCCAGCCAAGAAATTCAGCGAATTGCAAGGAAAGTCGTCGAAAGATGGCGGCAAAGACAAAAAAGCCGATAAAGGCGATAAGAAGAAAGATGAGAAGAAGGAAAAAGGGAAAGAAGAGAAGAAAAAGAAAGAGGATGATTTAGCGAACGATTTCGATGAGTTGGAATTAGCTCCGAAAACCAAGGATCCCTTCGAGAAATTCCCAAAAGGGTTAATAAATATTTAAATTCGTAACTTATAAAAAAAAAATTAATTTATTAAATAATTTTTATTTTAGAAATAATAATTATTAATTTATTTAATAATTTTTATTTTAGAAATTTCGACATGGACGACTTTAAGCGATTCTACTCGAACGAAGACGAAAAAGCATCGATTCCCTACTTCTGGCAGAAATTCGACAAAGAGAACTTTTCCATCTGGTATTGCGAGTACAAGTATCCAGAAGATCTAACCAAAACATACATGAGCTGCAACTTAATTTCCGGTATTAAAAAAAAAAAAAAAAATTAAAAGGTCAAACGAACTGAGCTGGTTTATTGTTAAATATGAATCTGATTTATGACGTCACGAAGTCCGCTGCCCTTGTAGCATTGTCCGAATGCCTTCGTTGTTTTTCAGCGGCTGATCTAGGATTTAGTTCTGGAATTCTCGTCGTTTAATAATAAACCTGATCGGTTCATTTGATTTTTTTTTTAAATTATAAATGTTTTAAAAATAATTTCTAATTTTTTATTTTCCTCGTAGGAATGTTCCAACGTCTAGATAAAATGCGAAAAAACGCTTTCGCCAGTGTCATTTTATTCGGCGAAGACAACAATAGCACAATTTCAGGCATTTGGGTGTGGAAGGGTCACGAACTCGCATTTCCGGTACGAGAATTTTATATTTTTAGGGTTTTTTTTCGTTTTTTACACAAACCTTTTCGTTGTTAATTTTGTTTCGTTTCTGGTTTTAGTTGAGCCCCGACTGGCAAGTTGACTTCGAATCGTACTCGTGGAAGAAACTGGATTCGAATACCGACGAAACGAAGAAATTAGTCGATTCTTATTTCTCATGGTCGGGCGATTTCGGTGGGAAGAAATTCGTCGAGGGAAAAATATTTAAATAATTTTTCGTTTGGTATAATTTTTCCACTTTTTTTTGTTAAACGCGAAAAAATAATGTCATGAGTTGGATGAAATTGTAATAACATGGGCGCTACGTTGTGGTGCTTTTGTTGCAAATACATCAAGGCGAATTAATAAAACGATGGTTTTTGCTCACGTGGATTGAGTTTAAAGTTATTTGGGATTTAAAATGGATGTGTGGAGAAGTTTGTGATTTGTTTTAAATTGAGTTGAAATGAGTTTTGATTTAAAGTTATGAAAAGTAGTAATTTTCATGATTTTATGTTTATTTGGTAAATAATTATTTTTATTAAAATGGTGAAATGAATATTAAATTTTTTTTTAAATTTATTTTAGGGATAAATTACAGAAATAAAAATACATTTTTTTAATCGGTTTTTATAATTTTAGCGTATTTGCATAGCTCGTTTTTAAATAAAACACATAATAAGTTTAAAAAACACTAAAATCATATATTTCTTAGCAAACCACTCTTATTTCATCTCACAAAAACAAGGATTCCGTTTTCGAAATTCCAGGTTTTATACCAAACTCCACATTTATTTACTAAATCACACAAAAACATATTAAAACCACTAAATTACTTATTACCAACTTCAAAATCTCTCCAAATTTATCACCACACCACGAAACCCCTCAAAAACTCAAATCAACCCTAAAAAAAAAAATAACAAAAAGAAAACTTACAACCACCATTTCCCACTTCCCAACATCAAAACTCCCATCCCCACCACTAGATGTCACAACACACCAAACAAATATTCATAAACCAAAAAATACACAACAAAACCGAAAAAACCTTTTTAAAAAACGTCTAAAACTCACTAAAACCTTAAAAAAAAACACCCAAAATACCATCGGAAATGCTTACCAGAAACCCAAAATCAAAATGGCAAACCACCACTAGATGTCACTAACTCACTGCACACCAAACAAAACAAACACTCAAAACCAATCAAAACACACCAAAACCCTTTTCAAAAAACCCTAAAACTTACTCAAATCCTTAAAAAAAACACCAAAAAAAAAACCTTCAAAAACTTCTACCAGGAACCCAAAAACCCAAAACAGAAAACACAAAACCGCAACCGCCGGCCCCCGGCCATGCCCTCGGTGCGTTCGGGTGCCTTCGGTCGTTTGGGCGACGCGCTGCACCAAGGCCGAGCGCGTGCATGCCTGGAATGCGACCAGGAATGTTAATGAAGCCATGCCCCTCGAGGCTCGTGCATGCGCCGATGCGTCTATGCAAACCAAGTCGCTGCTCGCGCACGGTCACTTCATTCCACCTGTCCTCGGCTCGGCGCTCGCTGCATCTTTTCCGTCTCGATCCGCAAAATGCAAAGTGTCTGCGGTCCGCGGTGGCCCACGTGAATTTATTTATGGATTGCGTAAAATAGAAGAGAGAAAAGAAAACGAGCAAGGATTACGCGCAAAATGGCTGGGATTTTGAGTGTTGGAGTGGTGTTGGTGGTGGTGGTTGCGGGAGTCGTGAGCGCGGAAGAAGTCTGCTACACGGCAGGCGACATCGCTGGCAGCGTGCTCGGCACGTTTTTCGCCACTTTGGCCGCAGTTGCCATCGCGTTTTTGGTGTATTGGTTGTGGTGCAGGAATAAAGGAGGTGAGTGCAAATTTCACTTTTGGTTGGATTTTGGATGTTTGGATGTTTAAATTTTTTTTAATTTTTTTTGAAGGGGGAAAGGTGTGATTTTGTTGTGATTGTTGTTGAGGAAGTTTGGTGGTTGGAAATATGTTGTTATTGTTGAAAAGTGGTTTTCAGTGATTGAAAGTGAGTGTTGAATGATTTTAAAAGTAGTTGTTGAATTTTTGAATTAGATGATAATTGTTGAAAGTTGAGTTTTAAGTGTTTTTTTTTTTTTTAATATAGGGGAAAGTTGTGATTTTGTTGTGATTGTTGTGATTGTTGTTTTTTGTTGTTGAAGAAGTTTGGTGGTTGGAAAGATGTGGTTATTGTTGAGAAATTGTTTTCTGTGATTGAAAGTGAGTGTTGAATGATTTTAAAAGTAGTTATTGATTTTTTGAATTATATGATAATTGTTGAAAGCTGAGTTTTAAGTGTTGAAAAATGCTTTTAATTGTTGGAAAATTACTTTTAATTACTGAAAATTATTTTTAATTGCTAAAAACACTTGCTGCACATTGTTAAATGATTTAAAATTGTTGATCGGCAATTGTTAATTGTTGATTGTTTAAATCAGTTGATAGTTGTTGGAAACAATTGCTGATTGCTGAAAAAATGCTTTAAATTGTTGAAAAAATACTTTTAATTACTGAAAACTGTTGTAAATTGTTAAAAATTGTTTTTAATTATTGAAAACAAAATTTTAATAGTTAAAAAAACTTTTTTAATTGTTGAAATCAGTTGCTAATTGTTAAACAACGCTTTTCTACTTGTCAAAAACAATTATTAATCATTCCTAAAACTTAAAAAACACCATTAATTACTTAAAAACATCTACACATTGTTGAAAAAACACTTTTCACTTGCTAATTACAATTTACCTTTCCAAAACACAACAAATTAACAGCAAATTGTTGAAAAAAACATTTATCTCCAACTTAACACCTATTCAACAATTTAAAACAACCATAAACACCTAACTCCCACAACATATTTCCAACAAAAATTGAGCAACATCAATGTAAACAACATCAAAAACACACATTATTACAAAACCACTTTACAACATCACTTCAAAACATCTACAACAAGTTGACCTTTAAATTCCAACAAATATTACTATTTTACTACCATACCACATTTTCATGATTTTTTTATTTTACAAGTTTCATATGTCAATTTATATATTATAAAATTACATAACAACCACAAATTATCATATAAATAACTCAAATGCAAACATTAAAAAAACACAAAAATTCGAAATACAAAAGGCTTAAAAATTCTCTCCTTAGAAAGAATTGTGTGGGAGTAGTTTGGAATGGTGCCATGACTAAATTTGTATAAAGTAAAATGATACACATGTGCTTCAACTCACTATTGTTTTCATTTACATCAGACAAAACAATGGTTTGTAGAAAAAAAATTGTTTCAACATTTCCATCTGTTTAAATGGCCTTGAATGTAAATAAATGACATGGAATGAGTGAATCCATTGGTTTGGAAGGTATTAATTTGCTGTGCAGGAAAAACTGGTGTTTTGTTGCATCATGGGAAAGGTGAAGGGAGTATGGATGAAGTGAAGTATTGTTGAAGGTTTGGGTTTTTGTGGTTGAGTTTGATTTTGAGTGTTGGAATGTGTGGTAATGTGTTTTTTTTTATGGATTGTAGTGGTAATGTTGGATTTCATTGTTGAAAATCTGGTTTTCATTGTTTAAAACATTTTTTACTGTTGAAAACCACTTTTTAATTGTTTTCCATTGTTGAAAACCACTTTTTAATTGTTTTCCATTATTGAAAACCACTTTTTAATTCTTTTTTATTGTTGAAAACCACTTTTTAATTGTTTTTCACTGTTTCACGTCATTTCTTTAATTCTTTCTCATTGTTGATCACCATTTTTTCATTATTTTCTAACATTGCAAACCACATTTGAATTGTTTTATTACCAAAAACAAACATTTCATTATTTAAAAAAAATGTTTTAATTTATTCAGAAACAATGAAAAACTATTTTATTACTAAAAAAAACACATACCATTGTTTAAAATAAAACTTGCAACTATTCAAACTCACTCACCATTATTGCAACTTTTTCCCCATTATTACAAACCAATTTTACACAAATCAAATCAAACTAAATTTTCATTATTGCATTATTACAAAACAGTTTTCCACTGTTGACTTAACCAAACAATTTTTCAGCACCAAAAACCAGTTTTACATTGTTAAAACTCAGTGGACTAGTCACCTGGAGACAAAAGTTGAAACCTCTAAAACTTGCATAGCAACACTTACTACTTAATATCAAAACTAGTCAAACAAGTTCCATAGCAAAATTTTGCATACCAACCACTTCTATACCTAAATAAACAAAAACAATATTAAAAAAAAAATTTTATTTATATTTTAATGTTAACTCTAACTACAAGTAATTAATTTATGGTTAATATATTTTAATTCTAGACATTTACTCTCTGGATTTGCATATACCTTGGAACTTGACCTTAGATTTATAATAAATTATTGAGTTTAAGAGGAAAAGTTATGCTACTGAATTATAAGTGCATTGTTTTGTTGGTAGAATTTTTTGTGTAATCTATTATAATGTTTGATTTCTGTGAGGTTTTTGTTATGGTTTGGTGAGTGGGTATTGTTGAAAGTTGTTTTGGTGATGAGATATTAGTTTTTTCTGTTATTTTGGTGTTGTAGTTTTCAGTTTGTTGATTGTTGTGAGGTTTTTGTTTATTGTTGAAAAGTGGTTTTAGTTGGAAAAATTGTTGAAGAAGTGTTTTTATTGTTGAAATTTGGTTGGAAACAGTTTTCTAGTGTTAAAAATCAACTTTTTTTTTATTGATAAAATAAGTTTTACATTGTTAAATTTAACCATATTGTTGAGAGATATTATAGCATTGTTCAAATTCAACTTTTCATTGTTGAAAACAGTTTCCCATTGTTAAAAATCAATTATCCATTGTTGATAACAGTATTCACTTGTAAAAAAAATATATTTTATTGTTGAAAAATCAACAAAAATAATTTATATTGTTAAACAATGTTTTTTCTATTGGTAAAGTTAGTTAGAAAACAGTTTTCAATTGTTAAAAATCAATTTCCCATTGTTGAAAACACTTTATTACTTGTAAAAACTGATAAAACAATGGTTTTTTTTTTTACATTCTCAAAAAAACAACAAACATTTCACACATTTTTACATAGAAACAATCCACCACCATTATTAAAAACACTAACAACAATGCCAAAAAAAAAAACCAACTTGCAATTATTGCACAAAATCCAACACAATTTATATATGAAATATAAACATCACAATCCATTAGGTTTAGGATTCTAATTTTTCACATTAGTTACCCAAGAATCTCAATAATCATTACGTAATCCGATCCCTGGAATTCAAAAAAACACTTCCCATAGCAAAGGATTGCGGATTTTCATATCACTTTATTCATTTATTACTCTAAAAAATCTCGAAAATATCAAACATGGCTTCGCTTTACATCCAAATGCGGAAGCGCCGTACAACTAGCACGAGACAATATTTAACCCTTTACAACTCGGTCACGACGATTACATTCCTAAATGTTTCGCATTTTTCGCCTCCCACGGCCCAGTTGGGACGGAAAGCGACACCAGATGGCGTTTTAAGCGGATTTTCGTGCATTTTGCACATTTTTCGCATTTTTTCGGTTGGTCTTTTGCCGTCATGACCGTGACCGTGAACGCGGTTTTGGTTTTGTGTTGAATGACTAAAATTCAGGAAATAGAAGTCGATTTGGATTAAAACTGTTTTTAATGGAGTCATGCTGTGATTAAATGAGGAATTTTGTTTGGTTTGGGATTTGGTAAGGTGAGATTAAAGGTGAGCTGCAAGTGTTGAAATAGTTTTTTTTTTAAGGGTTGTGGGATGAGATTGTAGATGGAGAATTGACTTTTTGAATTTTAAATTTGGCTTTTTGGTGGTTTTGTTTGGGTTTTCTGTTTTGTTTGTTGAGTATTGATTTCGATTTTGATTTAAAATTTTTAATCTTTGATCAATTTTTTCATTTAAAATTTTAATTTCTTTGATCTGGGATCAATTTTGTGAGCTTGGATCAATTTTATGATCTTGGATTAGTTTTTTTGAATTTAGATCTAAATTTTGTTTTCTGCTCTATGTTATGATCTTGGATTAATTTTTTGATCTGAATCAATTTTTTGATCTTGTATCAATTTTGTGATCTTGGATCAATTTTTAGATCCAAATTTTGTTTCTTGCTCCATTTTTTGATTTTGGATCCATTTTCTAATCTTAAATCTAAGTTTTGATCTTGATTTAATTTTCTGATTTCTCATAATTTTTTTTTTTAATTTTGAATCTACAGTATGTTGGACTTGATCTAAGAACAATTTGATCAGCTTTTGGATCTTGATTTATTTTCTGATCTTAGATTTTTCAGTCTGTTCATAAGTTGAATTCAATTTTTAAATCAGGAATTTAGTTTTTGGTATCTAGAATTTTATTTCATCAATTTTAACCCTGCATTATAACTACCCAATCAGACTCCATTTACATATAAAACTAAAAACATGACTGGCCTTCATTTGATCATGCCTTTAACACAGATAGATTCATTTTGAAGGAATTCTAATGTCAATGGATGAATAATGAATTAAATTGTGCAATAATTAATCACAGGTGCATTGTAATTATATGAAAATTTCTAGGAAAAAAAAGGTAAACAACTTGAAATAAAACAACATCTGTAACATCAAACAAAACATCTCACATGTATCTCTTTTTAACAGAACATCACCTTGTTAATCAATAACAAAAATCTACCTCTTTAAAAATCAGATAAAAATAATGAAATCTGCCTTGAACTAAAAGAGTAAGGCCATTGTTGTTGCATATTTCATCACTGTGGTTGCAGTCATTAATAATGCCAATATTTAATTGAACCTTTAAGTACTTAAGCTTAAAGTTATAATCAAACAAATTAAAACTTAAAACACTAAATTAAATCCCATTAAAAGCAGAAACAGAAAATGAATAAATAAAAAAAGATAAAGATAAACATACGTAGTGTATTAACGAGGAAACCATGAACGGTTTCAAGAATGACATAACAAACCCTTCTTGAACACTTGCAAAGCAGCACCATCTAGTGTTATCATTTCCAAAAGTAAACTATTGTTTTCATCCCAAACAAAGCCACCAACAGTGTACTGACAAGAACCATCCTCTGCTACCATGAATTAGTTTCGCTAATACGTTAAAAACTTTTCTTGCTTGTTTTGTTAACAAGACATTCCAAAATATTCCTAATCTTACTAGTTTTACCACAAAAGAACTCAAACCCATCACGAACTGTTACAAAACACCGCCATCTGTTGCTAACATTAAACAATATTAAGTGAATTTATGATAATCAGAAGCTCAAGGGTTTTGGCAAATAGTAATTTGGACAAAAGAAGAAGCAAAAAGTGTGTAATTTGGTTTGTGAAGGAATAACATGGTGATTTAAGGACATCCTTGACGAAGAGTCAGCCGCAGGAATCTCGAATTTGCATAATGAGCTTATCTGCCCAATCTGGAGTCGTGGTATGCGTGCGAATCATCTGTAATGAATAAACAACATGGGACATTTGATTAAATTGTCACTACCTACTCTTTCTCGAAGTCACGAGAAATTGCGAGATTCTTTATTTATGGACAGATAAACTTTGATTTTCAGATAGATTTTCAGATAGATGAAGAGTTCTGTTGACTATATGATGTCATGCGTAACAATAACAATGATGACATAAAGCTTACATCGATGTAAATGTTCTAGACTTTTTTAATCAAAATCATGTTGAAAAATTTCTATTGTAACATATTGTTATTGTCACAAGACATTACATTACAAAATTGCTTATTCAATAACACAATGACAATTCTATTCTATGTATTATACAATTCTAAATATTACACAATCCTAAAATGGAAAGAAGCAACTGCGTTGATTGTAATTCACGAACCGGAACTTCAAATATGGAGACATCTTGGGAAAGTTAAGAATATTGTGACAGGCGGAATGGGTCTTGTGAATAATTTTTGCATTTGTTTGGATTTATGTTAGTAAAAACAAGTGCTAGTTTGAATTTTGTGTGAATGAAGATGAGTTTTGCTACTAGATGGCACTGAATTTGTAAGGAATTTTGAATAATTTTTTCTAATGTTTTGGTTTTATATTTTGTGGAAGTAAATAATTACAGAGGTTGCCACTCGAGTTGGAAATCTATTGTTTTTCTATATAAATTCTATTAGAAGTGACACTTTAATAGAAGCCAATGGTTTTACTGTTACCGTCATTAGCGCCTCACACATTGACAGTGGCAAGAAGAAGAACTATATACAGAGTCATCTAGTGGCAAATTTGAATTTAAAATTTAAGAAAATCATAAAATTTGTAAATCTAGGTTGTAATTTTTCATTTTTTATGTAATTTTTTTATGACATGGGGTAAATTTATGTAACTTTTAAAATCAGTTTCTCATGTCAATCAACTCTGCACACTTGAAAATCACTTTTTGCATCTTTGATGTTTGTCATAAATGAAAGATAAAATGGTAAAAAATTGCATGAGTCATGTATAAAACCCACTTCATCTACATGAATTAAAAAACACTTTTCATTTAGCCTCTCATACAGGTTATGACACCCTCAGGCATGCAATTACCGTGAAATGCATGCTGGGAAAAGCATAAAATGCCTAAAAACATTAAGGAACAGTTATCAAAATATCACAAAACAAATCAAACATCTCAAACAAATGAGGTTTTAGTGCGCGAATTGCAAATGGCAGTATTCATGGGCGCCGCCATTTGTAAATCCCGCACTAAAACCTCATTTATCATCCAAAAGAATTTTTAATAAAAAACTAGAAAAATTTAAAAACTGAAATTTATTTTATTATATTATATTTCAGCAAAATCAACTTATCCACGACACAAAAATGGCGACATCGAAGCGCATGCGTACGATAACCCGTATTTCCAAGACGAGGACCAGGAGAAAATAGTCGTAAAAGCAGAAACAAAAGCTGAAAACGGTAAATAAGTATAAATATACTCTACAAGATACTCTGTAAATTGAGATTTTTCTAATTCTAAAAATAGGGTTAAAAAAAGCTGTAAAAATCTTTATTAATCTGCAAATCTTATAAAAAAAATTCCAAAATCTTACAAATAATCTGTAAATCTTTATAAATCCCCCTAATCTTCGTTGTAAATCTTCATAAATCCCAACAAATCTTTAAAAATTCCAACAAACCTTGGTAGTTACGTTTCAAAATGTGCAGGATTTTGGTAATGTAGTCATCAAGATGGCTACCAAATTTAAAAAATCCAATATAATATAAACTTGAAAATAATCACTTATAAAAGCTTATTAAATATATTAAACTTTAAAAAAAATCTATAA
>JAQFZP010002465.1:0-13598 GCA_034695745.1 Geophilus truncorum | reverse complement strand
ACCACAGAAACACAATTGCACACAGCACACGATTCTGAGAATATTTTATGTTATAACCCTTACGTAAATAAATGACGACCACAGAAAACTAGACAGAAAATAGGAATATCGTAAGTAGATAATCATTTGTCCTATTACCTTTTACGCAAGAAAATAAATAAATTTATCCTACGTAAAACTTTTTTGTTAAATTCAATTCGACGATTTTATTTAAGTAGATAGATATTTTAAAATATTATAATTCGATTTTTATTTATTTTGTATTATATTATTACAATGCAAGAGGAAAAACAAATCACGTGACTCGTTATTCTATAGAACGTGGTTCTGTGCTGCCCTCGTTGGCAAGAGCAGGTAATTACTTAGGGCTGTAATGACACAGCTGTTCTTTCGTAAAGAATTTCTTCATATCTCTGGCAATTGATGTATGAAAACGTCAATTAATTGCACAACATCTGACTGAGAAATATTTTAGCTTAATTCTAGCTCGATAAAAAAAAAAACAACGGACGATAAGTCGTTCGAATCCTGCACAAAATTACGAAGTAAACAAACAAACATACAATGGCGGTTCCGATCCATGTGCTCAATCTCCAGTTTCCAACTGCTGAGAACAAATGGAAGCGATTCACGATCGATTTTCTCAAATTATCGGACGTTGTGAAAACTCTAAAATTCGAAGTCGCTCAACGACTCGGAGTGGCGTCATTTGACATAGGTAAAACAATTTTAGAGTAACCCTAAAAGGTTCCATTTTTATATAACGGAATCTAACCCTATTTGCAGAATTAATTTATTGCGGCCGATGTTTGGTCGATGATCAGTCGTTAGAGGCACAAAACGTCCCAGCAGGCGCCACAGTACATGTTTTGCGTTCTGTGAAAGAGGCACAAATGGATGTGCAAACTGGTAAATTGCACGTTTTTAATATTTTTATTGTATTTAACTTTAATGAATTTTTTTTTCTTTAGCACACAGAATGGATTCGAACGAAATTCAACAACTCGTTTTGGCTTTACGAACTGCAGTTATGAACCCAGCGTATAGACAAACGGTCGGTTATTAACCATGTTAATACGTCAACTCCCTCATATCCGGACATAGGCGGGGCTTGGCAAAAGTGGCCGGTTATGGGAGCTGGCTGGACATACTGATGTCCGGATATGAGGAAGTTGACTGTATCTCAATTTAAAGTTTTATTTTTTTTTTGGTCTTTTTTAAATTGTTATTTTTAGGCTTAAATTTCGTGATAGTCAGTTTTTGAGTGTTTAATCAGAATTTTCTCATCACTTTTCACCTTTTATCACTCCAGATCAACCGCCTGAGCAAACCCGAAGTACTAGAAAACATCATGGCCGCCACACCAGGTCTCGCGGAAGACCCAATCGCGATCGCAATTCTACAAGACCCCGACCTGATCATGCAAATGATCGAACCCAACATCGTCAACCGCGTGGTCGAAGCTCATCCAGCCTTGGCCAACGCCGCGAGCCACGTAGCGGCCGCCGTGCACGAAGAATCCTCGAGTTCCTCAGCTGCCTCGAACTCTCACAATTTAGCCTCAGCATATCACTATTCCCTCGATGCCCTTTCAGACGAAGAAGACAGCGAATTGGGGCATTTTGATGTAATTTTAACTGACAATTTTTAAAAAAAGAAACATAAAAAAATTTTTATTTTTTTATTTTTAGCGTACCGGGATTCCGGCAGAAGGATTACCTTATGGAATATTTCCGCAGATCACACAAGCGCAATTGGCCTCGGCACTGGCAGCGGTGGCCACCGGGAACGCGGGAGGAGCGGCGTCGAGCGTGCCGATGGACGTGCCGTCGGGTTCACTAATAACCAACGAGTTATTCAGTCAGGCGATGCAGCAGGCGATTACTGCCACGTCGCAAGAGGGAAACGAAGCCCAGTTGCAGCAGTTGCGCGACATGGGCATCCATGACGAGTCTTTGAGCATGAGGGCGCTGGAAATGACCAACGGTGATGTCCATGCCGCTCTGGAGTTGATCTTCGGGGATTTCAATGCCATGGACACGAGAAACCCAACGAATGACAATTAAGTTTGGTTTCTGGAACGAAATTTATCTATTTTGTTTTTGTTTTTTTTGAAATTTCTAGTGGAATGTGTTTGTGCACATTAAAATACAGTTTTTTTTAAACAGTGGTTTCGAGTCGAGTTATTTTAAGTGGATTAAGTTGAAGAAATAGTTGGAAATTTTCGATCAAATTAGTTATGTTCTAAGGAATTCGCTTTAATATTTTATTTTAAATTTTTAATATATGTTTTTGTTAACGACACATTATATTGTTTTGTTGTTGAAGAGCGCGGGTACGAATATGGACAGGAGTCGTGAGTTTTTTTGTTTTTTTTTTATTTATTTATTTTTTTATTTTATTTTTTTTTTTTATTTATTATTTTTTTATTATTTTTTTCTTTTCTTTCTTTCTTTTTCTTTCTTTCTTTTCTTTCTTTCTTTCTTTCTTTTCTTTCTTTTCTTTTCTTGTCTTCTTTCTCTTCCTCCTCCTTTTGCTAATTAATTAAATTGGAAAAAATAAAAACTTTTGCCATGGCAAAACCTTTTGCACTTCCTACCCCTGCTACCTGGACAGCGAGCTCTCTGTCAAGGCGAATGCAGATGCTTCCCAGGTAGACAGGTTGCCATGGCAACGGAACAAGGCTCTAAGGTTTTTTTTTGTTTTTTTTTAAATATCAAGTTTACGAACTCGTGTAGGTCAAATTTCCACTTCAGTTGCTTTCATCTATGCACATTAACGATGACCAACCCACGCTCGAAAATTGAGTTTGAATTTAAAAGATACTGTATGTTAAACGTTCAAAAACGTTGTGCAGAAAGTGAAAAAAATTATACATTACAGAAAAAAATATTAAAAAGTTCACTTAAAATCAGTTAAAATAATAATTTTATTCTCTAAAACTAAAAATCTAAGTGTCCAACATTGGTTTTGGCATTAAAAAGTGACTTTGGTTTCATTATGACAAAAAAATTTCAATTTCACAAACTTAAACTCCCATTATCGGCCATCATATTATCGTATACGTACCCACCCAACACGTTCAAACTAGCGTAACTATTAGCCCCAGAATTAACGCACATGATCATCTGATCCTTCGACAACCCGGGATCGCATTCAATATCATGATGAACATGCACCAAACCCGGATCAGCTGCTCTGAAAATCGTCAAACTGCTTTTCACAATCTTATCGTACAAATCGACATCTTCCTGACCCCACCCTTGAATCGAAGTATTAAAACCACCAACACCAATCAAATCGCTCTTATACATTCCCCCAATCCCGAACCCAAACTGCCGCCAATATCCAGAATCCTCGGTGATTTGGAACCGAGATCTCTGATCCTGGGAGTAAGTTTTCGGCGAAAACTGGCTAAAAACCACCGGAAAGTACACCTGAACGCCTCTAACTGTATTCAAGCGCGTTCTGTGCAGGAAATCCCTGTCAAAATCCATATCGACATCGATGAAGAACAAAAGATCGTCATCTCGCATCATCGCCGCTCCCAGCTGCAGCGCCACGGCGCGGCTGAAGGAACCCGCGGCTTCGTGTAGCAAGAGTCGATACCTCGGATACTTCACTCGAAGCGATACGTACAACTGTTTTATCCTCATCGTTTCATATTCCAACTTTTCACGCGAATATAAAACGAGTATAAGTTCAACTTGTTCGTTATTTAGCAAACAAACTCTCTCAAAAGTCTCCAAAAACCGCCGAAAAGTGTCGTGACGACCCATTAAAGGTAGAATGAAATTTATGGTTTTGTTCTCGTCGACCTCTGACGTCAATTCCCGCGTTTGTAGCTCAGTAAACGCCTGTTGTAGATACGCGTGTCGCCGGACAGCAGTGGTCATCTTGCGTCCTCTGTATCGCTTATACATCAATAACATGTCTAAGATGTAGTCAACGCCGTAAGAAGGCACCAGTCTCTTGTATCCGTACAAAATCTCCCGGAATTCGATGACCCGTCCACGTTGAAGAGAATATTTATTGATGAGTTCCATGATTCGAGTGACCACGTCTTCCAGAGCTGCTTTTGACCAGTCCTCGATCCGCCGTTTCGGGTTCGTGTTGGTGTCAGTGAAAAGGACACGGGTGAAGAAGTCCCAGGGAATCACTTCCGGTGTATGGTTTTCCTGATATTTGCTGAGATTTGGTCGTTTTCCCAAACGTTGGAGGTCGAGTCCCTGGCTAGAAAAGGGGTTGTTTTCTTTCAAGGCGTTGTTGGCGTCGTTGATGTCGCGGGAGAGGATTAGGATTCGTTGACGGAGTTTTTGGATTTGGAGAGATTGCATGTAGTTGTGCACGCGGTATTGGTATGTGTGTTGTTTGATCGGGTGTAGGGTGATGGCTCGATGGACTTCTTTTTGCTTTAAGTTACCCGTGTAGGCTTCGGTGCCGCTGGAGTTGTGGTAGAAGATCGTTTGCATCTGGAAAAGTGGAAATGAAATGAGTTGTTTTTGGCAATATAAAATAGTGGAATGAGTTTTATGAATTTATAAAATTTTGATTATTTTTTTAATGTGATTTTGATGTAAAATGTGAATTTTTTTAGGGCTTATTTTGTTATTTTTGGAAATAAAGAATTTAGAATCATGGTTTTTTTTTTTTTTTTTGTTTTTTTTTTAATATAGTACGGTAATAAAATTTGACTATTTTGGTCTTTTTTTGCCATTTACTGCACGTCCAATTTGTATCCATGTTTCTGTCAAATATTGACGAATTACCATTTTTAGAATTTAAAATGTAAAAATGGTCAATTCGTTTTTTGAAAATAAAAAATGAAAAATGAAATTGAAATTTTTATTTTTTATTTTCAATTGTAACCAAAAATTTGAATATTTTAGTCTTATTTTGTCAATATTTTAATATTTTGGTCGAACATGACGAGTTGGTTATTTTTGAATATAAAAATAAAAAAAATAAAAAATCGATAAGATATTTTATTTTATTTTTTTTAATTGATCATTTTTAAATGCAATTGAATCTTAACCCAAAATTTAACTGTCTCAAGTCTTATTTTTGTTATTTAAGAATAAATTTCGGTCAAACATTAAAAACTGAGACATTAATTCCAAGATTAATTCATCATTTACAAACTCTTTCAAGAAATGATCAAAATCACACAAAAATGATCAAATCATTACCGGTACCAAAACCCTACCTCATACGACCATGTACACGAAACGCCCACAAACTTCCGTATACATCTTCCAATCTCGACATCTTCATGCGTGGAGTACAGATTCCTTATACAATACTTAATATGCGGCACGAATCTCCTCAACGTCTCTCTGCTCAGCACCATTCCGGGTCCTCCCATACAGAAATTCTCATTTTCCTCCAAACTCAGCTGTCCGTGCTCTTCCTTGGTCCCCATTCCCGCTTGTCCGATAAAATGCGGCCGACTGCTGTTGATCGACTTCAAAAACAGCTCCAACTTATCACCTCTAACATACACGTCATCATCAGCTCTCATAAACCACTCGAATTTATCCAGAAAATGATCGTGCATGTATTTCAGCATCATAAACGACTTTTTCTGCGGCGGATACGAGTCGTCGACACCCGGTAGTCGGACCAGGGGAATGTCGGCGTCGGTTTTCGATGTTGCGCTTGAAAAAAACGCTATTCTACCGGGTAATGTCTGTCCCCACGTTTCGTATACGGCTACGGCGCGTGTCGGGAGGAATTTCTCGGCCGTCATGACACCGACGAACACCAGGTTGCGACCATTTTTACTGTCTGAGTCCTTAACTATGAGATCCTCGTTGCGTAAAGCGTCGACTACGATTGATTCCGAGCCGCAGGTGAAGCTCATAATGTTGCCATTGAGGATGGAGGATCTTATACGAGCTGTTATGAAGAATCCAACCACGGTGCCGATTAAAACGCCGAGGATCGTGGGGTATTTTTGGTGACAGGATGTGTTCTTTCTGTTTCCCATCTTCGGTTGGTGCGCTCACTGAAATTTTATGTGGTTATATTAGTGTTTGATGGTAGTAAATATGATTTTATAGGTTGTTTTACCGTCATAGTGCAACACCTTGGGTAAATATGCGGTGGGCGGATCGATTGTTTTGTTTCAAGTGCAGTGCCCAGGCCCCAGTGGGTGGATGTTGAGAAATGGGTAGAGATAGAATGAATCTTTTAAAAACTTTTTTAAAAACGTTATTTAATTGTGAATTTTATTTGTAATTTAAAGTGTTGAAACTTTTTCTAAGGTTTGAATTTGTTATTAAAATTCTACAAAATATTTCTCGTGTTTTTGTCGTGTATTTTGCTAGGAAAAGGACGAATCTTCCATGTTGAAGAAAGACGGCGCTGAAATGACATTTGTTTAAAATAAAATAAAAGTGATTTTTGCTTTAAAATTATTAATAATGAATAAAGCATAGATCTATGTTTAATTACTATTTTTAAGGTAAACTTTAGTTTAATTTCAATTAAAAAAAATCAACCACAAACAACAGTAGTGCATTTTAGATCCAAAGCTGAACTTATTTATTGCACCAATAAAACATACAAAATTTCAATTTGGAATTACAGTAAGGTACATGATTCAAATTTCTGTAAGATTCATTTATTGAATAAAAAATTTACTTCATTTTTAAATTCGCAATTCGTCTATTACACCCAAAATGCAAATTTTATTTAATTTTTTAATTTTTTTGTAATAATTATTTTTTATCGAAAGAAAGAGCATCACAGTTAATGAAAGGTACAAGTTCAAAAACAACTAAACAGCAACAGGAAGAGTTTCCTTCTAAAAGTTACCTATGAAAAATAAGTAAAAAAATAATTACTCTATTAAGCGAGAAAAAATTATCTTTAGCCCTAACACTAGAATACGAGTCGATAAAATGAGAAAATGTTTTCCAAATGACCACAAAGCCATTTAAGTCTTTGGCTCATTTACACTGAAAAGATTTTCCTTTCCAAACATTAGTTATTTTTTGAAAGATAGAAAGAATATATAAAAGAAATATTAAAAAAAATTACATGTAAAAAGTATTTAAAAGAATATATTCATTACGTATTAATAACTGCCAAATTGTGTCAATTTTTTACTTCATTTTTTTTTTCACTTTTTATCAGGAACTTTTATATTAATGGAAAAAATCTACACATTCAATTTACTTCTCATTATTTTCACAACATTGATTGTTAGTAATTTCAATGAATCTATGAAATAAGTTTAAATGTTATCTTTTTCTTTTAAAAAAAAAATGGCCGTATACTTCATTTAAACTATTTTCACTTTCATGAATAATCACAGACAGTTTTACATACTGCAAATATTGTTGAATTACATTCACTTTTTTTTTTTTTTTTTTTTTTAAAGTTTAATTTGATTTTTAGACATTTTGACATTTGCATAAAAACTGATTTTATTTTATAGTAAAAACTAAAAAGTCAATTAGATTGAATTTAGTGCAAATGCAAACTACAAATCAACAATAAACTATCGTTTTAAAAAATTAACACCATAAATTTGGACTTTTATAGTACTTATTGCTGTAAATAATTCGCTCCAAACAAGGTTTATATACTGAAATTGGCAGTTGAACTGAAATTAAAACGCTTTGTACTAATAAAAATGGCGTCGACACTGAAATTATAGTGATTTTCGAATCACGGTTAAATTTTATAAACGTGGGTTTAGACCCACACAATTTCAAAAAATATAATAATAATAATAATGATAATAATAATAATAATAATAATAATAATAATTAATAATAATAAAGTGAACTTTATACAGGGTGAGTGAGAATTCAGTTGTTAAAACTAATAAGAGATACCACAAGAAAAACAGTAGAATTCTGACTCGCACTGTAAACGTGTAACGCTAACGAATATTGAAAAGTTTGATTTATTGTTTTCTAAATATTAAAGAGTAAATGTAACAAAGATCTCAAAAATGCTAGACACAATAATAATATAATATAATAAAATAATATTAATAATAATAATATTAAATATAATAATAATAATTGTAAAGTAATACTGAGCTGCATTTAAATTAAAAACATCAGCATCAAAAACGTGAAATAAGCTTCCGGTAAAAATGTTAACAGTTTCATTACGAAAAAAAGGATTAAATAACAAAAGATCGTGCAAACTGCTATTGTGCAATGACAAAAAGAATTCATTTACTTTTCCAACATTTTAGAAACTGTTTTTACCATGCTTTTACTTCTACAACTACAAATTGCTAAACTATAGTAAAATTGGTGTCATTTTGCTAAAACTATAAAGAGTTTGATTTATCACCATTTGTTTGCTTATTTTCCTTTTTTTTTCTCTTTCTCTTTCCTTTTTTTTTTTTTTTTTTTTTTTTTTTTTTGTTTTTTTATTTTTTTTAAATTTTTTTTTTTGGAATGTAAATGTGCATATTTCAGTTTTCAATTATTTATCTTTTTCGTACGAGTTAAACGTTCCAAAAATTTTGAGCTTTAGAATTTTAAGTGAATGGATGTATTTGTTCTTGTTTTGTGCGGTACGGTAGTTGGTCTGGTACTACATGACTTGCAGTACTTCGGAGGCTTCGAACAGCGCTCCTGGCGGTAAGTGGACTGGAGTGTTGACGCGTCCGGCTTCTACACAAACCATATTTGGGTATTCGTCGTCTCCAAAATCCGGGATTTCTCGGGCTCTTTCGACCCATGGGTTCCAAACAACTAGAAAAAAAGCATATACACCGATGGTTGAACTTTGTTATTGAATTAATCACTTCTATTAAAAGGACCGTAAGCTTTTTAAGCTGACAAGTGAGTAGTTTTCTAACTGAATTATAGTCATTTGTTTCAAACGTACAATAAAATTCGTCACTTTACCTGTATCTGGGAAGTTGTACTTATGAATGCGCATCTTTCGACCTCCAACTACGTTATTCATGATATGTTCGTCAGGGGTGTTCTGGTAGATCCTGGAATTAGATATTTTCAGTTTATAATACAGTACTCACACTATTGGTTGCAGTTACATTACAGGTAATTTTAAAAAAAGCAACTCGTTACATTTATATACTGTATGGACCAATGTGATAACCAAAATACAATTGCACTTAGCAAAGCTTCAATTCCCTTACTAAAAAGTTCATCTTTTTTAGATCACTTTGAAATCATTTTTTGGTAATTTTGGTCATAAAACTCCACTTTGTGATCAACTTTTCAAATGATGAAATAATCATAAATTATGACCAAATACTAAATATTACTTTATCATGTTACTTGACCGAAGAAGTACCGTATCTCTTTACTAGCCAAGTCTGATAACCCTGCATTTAATTACCTGTCGGTGAATTCCTCGATGTTTACTGCTTCTCTGGTCTCTTGGTAGACAGCACCATCTCTGGCCTAAATTTGTAGTATATTTTAAAATTATATTTAATTAATTTGTTTTGTTTTTTTAATATCACAATACGCACCTTGTCCACGTACATACATCCATGCAAGCCCATGATCAAACACTTGCTGACATCAGGTACTTTCAGGTAAGTGTGTAATAAAACATGGAATAAAAAATCATTTGTACCTGTGAGAAATAAAAAAAAGTTGAATTAGTAAATAAGAAATAAAATGATGTGTCGATTTTGATTTTCACCTGTGTTTATAACACCGACATTCAAATGAAGTTCTTTTTCTCGCAAAAGAAGTCTATACGTGAGCTTAAATCTGAAATTTGAATTTGCAGTTTGTGATTGTGTTTGTAAAATATTTGGTTTATCCTTTTTACCCATGGTTCCAAACTGAGCGTGTGGCTTCGTTGTCTACCAGCGAGAAAATCACTTCGACATCACCAGTTTCCAACTGAAAAATTCAAATACGGTATAGAAATAGATTGTAGAGATAGATTGAAATAGATTGTGATTTCATTTATGATCTTAATGGTTTTAAACGCTGATCTTTTATTTCTGATTTTTTAAAAACTCAAACTCGTGCTCTGGAAAATTTTGATTTATTTCTGATTTCTGGTTCTGATTTCAATCTCATCAGATTTGGAATTTGAACTGAGCAAAAAAAAAAATTGTATTTTTCAATTTTTTTTCCCAGTCTTGTCATCAATTCTGGATTTGAAGTTAAAAAAAAAAAAAAAATTTAAATTTAAAATCTTTACTTTTATCTCATATTTTTTCTGATTTCAATTTTGATATAATTTAAATTTTTAATTTACCGTAGATTTCTATTTTTTAGGTGTTTAGCTTTAATAAAAATTGATATTTTTCAAATGCCTAAAATATTTGTTAAATTTACAACAAAATATTAAAAATAATTCAGGGAATCAATAACAAGTAAATGACATGCTAGAATATTATTTTGTAAAAATTTAAATTTCCTACTCTTGTTGGTGGTTTCTCCACAGTCCATCTGCTGATGCGTGCAAATCCATGTTGGGGTCCGACATTCCAGTGCCCAAATTGTGCTGCAAGTCGTTAACATTTGAAATTAATTACAAATACACGGTACAATTACAGCGTAAAAACACTATAAACACTACTCATACCTAATTTTAAACACAACACAAAATTTTAGTTTCAAAAAACAGCTTTGACTGCAAAGCAAAGCAATTATTTGAAAAAAAATAAGAAGAAAATTTGAAGACTGGTGACATCACCACGACGTCATAAACCTCCAAATTTCACAAACTATCAAAAAAAAAATACAAAAAATATAAAACATCCTCACGAAAAACGACTGGAATCCCTCCGCGAATCGGCTTCTTGCAGTCAAACACCGCTTGTTTGCTTCAAAATTGAAAAGAAAGAAAATTAAAAAAAATTAATCAAAAATTTTAATGATTATACAGCGCTTCATTTCTAATACCTGACAAAAAGTTGTTCTTGATTATTCACTCTCCACGATACTACGGTTGCACCTTTAAAAAAAAAAAAATTAAAATTAAAAAAATAAATAATTCAATCACCAACTTGACATTTCAAACCCTTTCTACTATTATTATAATTCCTTTTTTTATTAGCTGCAAATGAAATTTGATTCAGAGTCACGCAAACCCTTTGCTCTAAAAACGCAATGCAATGCAACCCTTTGGCTCCGAGCAAAAGAATAGCAAAGCCATGGGAGAATCAAAGACTGCATAAGAGCATTAGAAGCCATTCATGTGTCCATTGGACGAATCTCATATTAAGACACTTCATTATGCAAGCATCAAAGCTGCTGCAGACTGTGGGAAAATGCAGTGGCCAGTGGCTGGCTGGCTGGACACTGCATGCAGAGGTCACTTGTGCACCTCTCTCTCTGGACCGGGCGGTGAATCAAGGGCGGGTAAAAAGTAGTCACACAACTTGCTTTTGTTTTGCCACCTAAATGCAATCTATTATGACTGGGAAAACCAGGGCGATTTATCATCCCGTTAGAAAGGAAAGGGTTAATGTTACGTCCAAAGATGCTCGCTGCCATTTTTATATCAACTCTTTATATATTTTTCACCCCGAAAAAAATTCAAAAAATTTAATTTGATAATTTTTTTTTCTTTCTTTTTTAATTTTTTTTAAAGTGAAGCGCTGTAATAAATCTCTGTAAATTTCACGGTCAAGCGTTCTTTCCAAGTGTGTAATTATAATTAACAGACGTGGAAAGAACGCTCGGCTTTTCGAGATTCTTTACAGTATTAGAAACTAAGTTATACCAAGTTACAGATTATTTTGATGAAGAAATTTAAAAGTTTTCGTATTCAAGAAATGAGATGTTGTATTCTACGGGTTAAGATGTAAAGCCAAACGGCCCAAACGTCTAAAATTGGCTTCAAGTCAGATGTGAGACTAAATATTAGATGTACAAAGTCGAAACTTGTCTAAAATATAGTGCCTTTTTGACTGCTTAATGTAGAATTAGATTCTCATACAATCTCAACCTTAGACACTTAAAATCTTAATTTTAGCTGTATAGATTTACAGTGTATAAACTCTAATCGAAGTACGTACAGTATGTATTACTCAAACTTCTCTACATTCTAAAAACACACCCAACTAAGAGTACCAACCAAATGGGTAAATGTAGTAACAAATGTTTTGATTGAAACAATATTTTAGCTGGCCACTGTGCAACAAACAGAAGTAAAAATTAGTGTAGTAAAGTGGTTTTGCTATGAATCAAGCAAAAGGGAATTTCTTAATGATGCCAAAGTAGCCCCAGGTGATCATTCTTGACACCTGGGAATTCCCTCATCCAAAACTATAAACCAGACTAATAAAATAACAAGACTTGGTAAAAAAAATAAATTATAATTTTTTAAAAATGTAAAGCAGGAAAGTTAAATTAAAAAAAAAAAAACATGTCTGAATAACTTAATACCATGAACATATCTATATCATAAAATGCTAATTGAGATTTATAAGATTAAAATTATTTTTTTTCTAATTATGTGAATTTTTGATTATTTTTTCTCTCGAAAAGGGAAGAAGTAGGAAAAATGAGAAAAAAGATGCAATAAATTAAAAAGTCAGACATAAAACTAAGAGAAAAGAAGCATTGACAAAAGCATTAAGTCAGTTCAAGGTCTTCCAAAAAATCCAACTTTAATGAGTGTGGTGGGAAAGAAGATCATTTTACAACTCATTTTCCACTCTTATTAAATCCAACTTATTTGAATTATATTATTACTCACAATAAACAAACAAGTCATTATCAACCAAATTTCCCTCCCATCATTCCACACAGATCCAAAACCCTAGAAAAATCAGAAAAGGAGCCAGACAGACACAGAAAAAAAATGTCTTTTTCATCTAAGTTCCAACTGACTCCTTCTTGGAAACAGGAGGGGAAAAAGTGAGTGGGAAAAAAAAAAGTTTGAAAAAAAAAATTATTAAAGCACTATCAGGCAAATTCACAGACACAGCAAGCAGTCATGGCCAAGGTCAAGGAAAAGAAGTAGATGGGGAAAAGGAAAAGGGGGAAAATTGTGGATATTTGAGGGAAAAGATGTGCTTGGATGTATTTGACACCTTGCAGATGAGAGTGAGATGAGTTGGGTGGTTTTAAGCAATGGGAGATGGCCTACCATGTATATGGACGGTAAGCGTGGTGTTGTTGCCACGATCCAAGACGACCACGTTCCCTCCAGACGACATGACTCGCGAGATGACAGACAAGAAGACGATGCGTCTGTAACAAGTGCGCGCGATGTTGTGCTCGGGTGCCCGAGGAACCGGAGGAACCTCACCTCCTCCTCCTTGGCTCACTTTTTTTTTTCTTCCCGCCTTTCTTTGATGCGTCAAGCACTGCAGAAAATAATTTCGGCCTTTGTGACCGGTTCTCCGGATTCGAGGCGAAAACAGATGGAAAATTCCTTCGATTATTTTTAATGATTGATTTTTTAATTAACGTAGCTGCAACTGCGTCAAACATGCACTTATATGTTTATTTCGTAATTATGAAATTACACGGGTCGGGTGGGGTAGGTGGTGGGAGATTTTTTATTTTTTTTTATTTTTTGTTTTCTGGTGGGATTTTAGATTGTTTTATTGGGAAAATGAGTTTTCTGGCGGTGAAAACTTGTTCTGGTTAGCTGCAAGGTGGTGGTTACGCTCGATA
>JAQFZP010002464.1:0-13599 GCA_034695745.1 Geophilus truncorum | reverse complement strand
AGAAAAATAGGTGAAAATAGGTCAGTCTTCATAATATAGGAAAAAATAGGTAATATAGGACGAGTACGATCCCTGCATTTCATTACATTTTATTGACATTTAAAATTAATTTATTTCTTATTTTCCAGCCACTCGTAAACCACAAATGAAGGCATCGATCATCTATTTAATTACCATCATTTATCTTGGATGTTGTGTCTGGAATGAAAGCACCAATAGCACAGCTGTGAGTCTGTGACAAAAGTGTCTTTATTTTTTTAAATGTAAGTTTACATTTTATACAGCTTATTTAATTATCACTGACCAAAAAAAATTATACACAAGTAAATGCTAATTTTCATTTATGTATTATAATGTAACTAATATTAAGATAAATTATTTTAAGTTAAATGGACATGTGCTAAAATATAAACACAGAAAATGTATTCACTAATACAGAACAAAATATAATTGTTTTGAAAATTATAAATCAGTCAGGTTGTGAGATGAAATGTTATAATGCTTATTCATTTTTATCTGTTTTTTCATTAATATGGCAGAGAAATGGAGTAGCTGTCGGAAAACAAGAAAAGAGAATTTTCCAATTTCATCTTACTTATTTCCTCGTACACCTGAGAGACGAAAGGATTGGTTAGTAACCATTCGTAACCAATGGTTACGAATTCTAAATCTGGACAGCAAAGCTATTAAAAAGGAATCAGTTGTGTGTGGCAACCACTTTGCTAAAAATCAATTTACACGAGACAGACTGAAAAAAAATGCTTTACCACAGAATGTGCTGTCAAATATTGCTACATCGATAGATCAAGATCAAATTAATAACATTTTGGGTGGATTTAAAAACATTTACCCACAAGTTAACTGCAGGTATCTATAAATAAATCTAAAACTATGTAATTTATTTATTTTTGTTATTTTATCTCATTTTAATAATGGTAATAGTGGTTCAAGTGATTACACTCCTACTGAAACCAAAAACAAGAATACAATTAAACAATTGACAGTAAAATTTAAATCTTGCCAGAGAAAAATACTACGAAAGAATTGCCGTATTAAAAAGTTGACGAAAAGAACAGAAATTAATGCATTATTGGAAAGCGTGTTTAAAGATGCACCAACATTGAGGAATTTAATTTTGACCCAAGTGTCACGTTATTCATCTGGGAAAAAGCATCACTTTACCACATTTGAATAGTCTACAGCATTGCTCTTTTACTACAGTTGCGGTCATAATAGATACAGGCAATTTAATGACAATTAAAAATGTTAAAATGATTATAATTTCAATTTATCATTTTAGGACACTTCTCAAACTAGGATTTCGATGTCTTGCAATTTCAACTATTAAAACGTGGCTGAGCGAGTTTAAATTCGAGACCGGAATTAATAAATGCTTATTATACTGTATGAAAGAACTTGTGGATAAACTCAGACATCGAAAAAGACTGCGTTTTGGCTTGGGACGAGATGAGCGTGAAAAAACTATTACAATACATCAAGAATGATGATGAATTCGAGGGAATATTCGATCACGGTGGTAATGACAGACAACTAGAATTAGCTTCAGAAGCACTAGTGTTCATGGCAAGAGGTATAAACACCAACTGGAAGTTACCAATTTCATTTTATTTCACGAATAATGCCGCTTCATCTGACAGCCTTAAAACAATGCTATACGATAACATCAAAGCGCTGTCAGATGTTGGATTAAATGTACGCATTTGCATTTGTGATATAAGTTTTACAAACCAGGGTTTATTTAGAGCACTGAGCATTTCCCCAGAAAATAATTTTGTAACTTCTCCTTGCCCTATTCCAATTTACAAGAATGCATTTAGCCTGTTAATGGAAAAATCTAAGTCCACAAGTTTGCCTGATAAATGTCCACAAACCAATGTAAAAACTCGTTTACACAATGATATTATAGACTGGTTGAAAGAGCGTGAATTATCTTGGCTCGGTGATAACATCAAGACACTGGGAAACCAATTTGTAACAACTCTTACTAATGCATTCTGGACTGTTGACAGACATGAAAATACTTTAAAAGAAAGGGATTTGGTTTACCAGATATGTTTCAAGTATTTCAAGGCTACAGTCATCCAGAAACCAGTAAAAAGAAGAAAAGATCTGCAACTCCCATTAAATAAGGACCAGGTTTCAGTCGTTTCTGAAACATTATTTTCTCTTGCGAGAAACCTATACATGAAAACCAGTAAATGGAACGAAGTTAGCCAAAATGTATTGGAGCTTGCTGTGCGACTTAGAAAATATGCAGACTACTTGGAATCTAAAAACAAAAATGAAAATTCATCATCCAGTAATTGAGAATACTTCAGAGAGTGAAAAATGGCAAATATTTGAGGGTGAGAAAGTTCCAGAATTTACGGTCTACAAGGCTTTGCACAAGCAACTCTTAAGTTCTGTGGAAGCATGTAAATGCACACCAACAATAATTAAGGGTGTATAATACAGTATAATATGCTCATACTTGGGTGTAAAAACAAAACTAGGATGGATATAAAGATGCACTCTAAGAAATAAATATTTAAGTATTGGGTGTGTCTTACAATATGTACACCTTATGTCGTTTATATAGAACTACTATTAGCTATAAATTTACACCATCCTCAATAGAGATATTGTTTTAAGTGTCAGAAGAGAGAGCAAGAAGGGGCGGAGGGGGAGGGGGTGGCTCTCTCTGCTAGCAGCTACGCAGACTACGGCCGTTGCAGCATCCAACCACGACCCCCTGTAGTAGAAAGACCGGGTCAATCCCACTATTTTCCGTTTACAATAAAGATGGCGGATACCGCCTAAAATCACCACTAGATGGCGCGACGTCCATATCTTACAAAACACACGTTTCTTCCTCGGTGTTGCTATAGAATACCTGTTAAAAATAATTAAAAAATGGTTAATTGCGGCGTTCCATACTGCAAATCCCATGGGAATAACAAGGAAATTAAAGTAGCTTATCATGAATTTCCTTGTGATCTAGACTTAAGACTCAAATGGATAAAAAATGTATCCAGAGATAATTGGAATCCAACAGACAGGTAGATTCTTGAATAAAATATTTAAAAATAAATACTAAAAAACTAAAGCATTCTTTTAATGTAATTTTAAATTAAAATAATTTAATTTATTATTATTTTTAAAGCTCTAGAGTTTGCAGTATCCACTTTGAAAGTGATTATTATGAAAAAAAACTCTAACTATAGGCGTTTGAAGAAAGGTGCAGTGCCTACTATTTTTCCAAACTACCCAAACCATAAGAAGCAAGCTGCACAAAAAACAGAAAAACGAAAACCCCCTGCAGTTCGCCAAAATCCCCCTTCTAAAAAAATAAAAATCTCAAAAGGTGCAGTATTTAAGTATTTTATTAATTGTAAAAGTAAAAATTAAAATTTTTTATATTGAAAAAATTTGCAGCCCAACTCAGATGTTTTGAAATCAATTCAGCATTCACCTTCATCTCAAACACCTGAGATGGTGGATGCCGCATCTCAGACACCTGTGATGCTGGATGAAAGCAACACTGAGCTGTCAAAAAAGGAAAAAGGGCGACCTTCACTAAGTAATAAAGAATTTAAAAAAAATATAGTTGCCTTCGGATTAAAATGGGATGGCTAAAAGCCAAAATGAAGAAATTGGAAGATAAATTATCTTATTATGAGGAAGAGAAAAAGATCAGCCCTAAAACTCTAGATGACTTCACAATTTTGAAAACAATAAATGCAGATGTTCTTCAAAACAAAGTTAAGGCAATATTTTTATTGGACTTAATTCACAATTATGGGGTCAAACGTCCAAGATGGAATAAAGAAACCATTCGCTACTGTCTGCTGTGGAGAATGAAATCTCCAGGAGTAAACCAATATCCAAGAAATAAATTCCTCACCTTACAATCAAAATCTACACTTCAGCGATACGCAGGCCCTGCTACAGGAGAAGTTGGAGTCACATCACTAATTTTGAAGAGGCAAGCTGCAGAAAAAGAGCGAATTGGTGATGAAGGCACTTTTTGCACTTTAGTGTTTGATGAAATGGCCATTAAACCTCAACTGAAATTTGCAAAATATTTGGTTATGAATACCATATTAAAATAAATTTTTTAAAGGTATGTAGGGGCAGTTGATCATGGAGATACTGAGGAATGTGGAGTACAGGACAGATTGGCCAACAGATTATTGTGCTTTCTGTTGGTTGGGCTGTTAAAATGCTACCGCATTCCTGCAGCATATTTTTTTTATATTTTATCAGTAGCTCTGGCCTGTAGCAGAATTACTGGAACCCATTCTTATGACATTATTGCTAAAGAACTTCAAAAGGTTAATAAGTTCAGGATATTAGCAAAAATAACTTGCACAGTTACTGACTCTAATATGGTCAAAGCATTCCAAGTAGAACTATATGATATGAAATTAAGAAATAAATAATAAAATAAATATTTTTAATATTTTTAGGAATTTGCAAAAGAGTTTAAAAGTAATCCATCTACATCAACAGACAGAAGTAGGCTCGGGCTCTGAATCAGAAACCGAATCTGATAGCACTGACTCAGTATCAGAAGAACCAGAGAGATTAGAGAAACAAGATGAAATGGAAAATTGCAATGATCAAGTCATCTGTCAAAAATTGTCACAGTTACTTAATGGTATAAATAATTCCGAAGGACCAAATATGGAAGATTATTTTATGTACCAATTACCACCACATCATCGATGCTCAGCTCATACATTGAATCTGGTAGCTATAAAAGATGCAGAAATGGCATTTACAAATGCACAGTACAAGTCCTTGTGGCGTTCTGGTATTGGAAAATACTGTACATTATGGAATAAATTTTCTCGTAGCTCAAAATGTGCAGATTACATACAAGAAACAACTGGAAAAGCCCTAATTGAAATTGTACCTAATGATACCAGATGGAATTCTTGGTTTAAAGCCATACAACGAATTCAAATAATTGATGAAGTCAAGCTTGAAGATATTTGTCTAACTTTGAAAGTTCCAGTTGTTCAGCAAAGGGAAAGAGAGCTGTTTAAAGAATATTTACTTGTGATAGAACCATTGATTATTGCTTTAAGTAAGTTTTGAAAATATGTTTTAATTCAACCAATTTACACTATTTTTTACAGATATTTTGCAAGGTGATCAAAACTGTTTCATTGGCTTTCTGATTCCAACAATTACAACTGTGAGAAATAAGCTGACTGCATTAAAAGGGCAATTGAAATTCGCAACTCCATTAGCTGATGCTATACTGAAGGGCTTAGAAAAAAGATTTGACTCTTATTTTCACGACAATGGCATGATTATTGCCAGCATTTCTCTTCCCCAATTTAAACTGAATTGGATTAAAGATGCCGGCAAACGAGAAGGTGCTAAGCAATTGCTGCATGCTGCTGTCTCAAAAATTGTCTCACACCAAAGTAGCATAAACTTCAATTCAAGTAAGAAATATTTTACTATACAGTATATAGCTCAATAAAATATTACATAATTAATCCTTATAATCTCAGCACCATCTGCACCAGTGCCAACAAATACTGATGATA
The DNA here is from genome assembly GCA_034695745.1 of Geophilus truncorum. Lineage (NCBI taxonomy): Eukaryota > Metazoa > Arthropoda > Chilopoda > Geophilomorpha > Geophilidae > Geophilus > Geophilus truncorum. Next base: position 8,035 of record JAQFZP010002464.1, on the reverse strand, counting down.
CAAACTACTTTGAATCTTTTTTCGATTTTAATTCAAACCAATCTGATGACCAATGGAGAGCAAGAGCAAGCACAAACTGCATTTTACAATTACTGTATTTATGAGATACAACACAGCACTTCCATCTAGTGCTTCCGTAGAGCGTCTTTTTAGTTTAGGGAAATTAATCTTTACAGCTTTAAGAAGTCTCTTATCAGATGAGCATTTTGAGAAGCTTTTATTACTTAAATGTAATAACTCTGTGTTTAAATAAACTCATCATCATTAACATGTTCTATTATTGAAATCAATTTAAATTACATTTACACAATGCAAGTAAAAAGAAGCGCTGGCAGTATCGAGAGCGGGAGCGAAAAAACGACGCTACCATTACAAAGTAGCGGCACTACCAGTTGTCTGAAGTAGTGGTAGCAGTAACGGCACTACTTTTTTTGGTAGCGCTTGCATCACTTTGAAAGCATAAAAATGCATCTTCATTTAAAAAGTGATTATAAATTAGTAAAAAAATCTCTTGATAGGTAAATTGTTCTTTTTATAATTCTCGTTATTGCTTTAATGTAATTGATTTTGTATGTCATTCTAGACCAAATATTTTCCTTGACTTTCGTAAAGTGAAGTTTACGGAATTGGAGAACCTGAATTGGCTCGTGAATTAAGTTATTCAAGCAACACCAGCATCTAAAAGCGTTTTGATTTTCACTACAACACGAAAACAGTGCTTCGATATTTTCGTACATATGAGTGTAAAAGTGTTCAAGTCAACTCGAAGCGATGATACAAAAATACAAATGATTAACAGCTGCACAACAAAGAAAATAACCGAAGAAAGTTTGAGAAACATTCAAGATCCAAATAATCCACTCGTTTGTATTGTCGCAACAGGTGCATTAGGAATGGGTGTCAATATAAAAAATGTTGGTCTTGTTGTACACTGGAAGTGTGCCGACAGCGCTTGGTTGATGTGGCAACAAATTGGAAGATGCGCGCGAGAATCAGAAGCAATGGGAGTAGGAATTGTCTACTGCAACAAAAGTCAATTACGTGCCTTAGACCTCTTCGATGACGAATGCTATAGGATATCATTATTAAAAGCTGTTGACTTTGAGAAATTTGATTCAACTGAAAAAAGCCATTGTCGGAATCTGAACTGTGTAGAATGTAAATGTTCTTATAGTAAATGCTGCGATAAGTGTACAAAACGTTGTGAATGCAGCGGGAAAAGAAAGCAAACAAATCACATATTTTAATTCGAATAAATTGACTTCTTACTGTCGAATTTACTAACTGAATTCAGAGGAATTTTTTAAAATGTTTAAATTAATTTTATGAATGTTTAATAATTAATTAACTATGACAGGTCAAAACTTAAAGAAATTAGTACCACCATTACAACTTCAGACTCATTACAAACTTTACCTGACTCTGAAGAAACACCTGAAGTAGAAAATGCAGCAAATGTGCAGCTTGACAAGTATCAATATTAAAAATATTAGCTCTTAATAATTTTTTATTAAAATATAAGTAATTTTTATAAGACTAATTTTCCAGCTGTTTACAAGCTTCCTACATTTCCATCATAGTTACAACAGCTGTTTAATTTGCAGTTATCCTTCTGAACGAATGTACCAAGATAGCTGCAGAAATCTGGTAACAGTTTATCTTTTTCTGAAGGATAAATTTGTTATAAATGCTGAATCTCATGTAAAAATTAATTATTTAAAATTTAAATTAAATGTATTATTTTAAATTTTTTTTCTACAGTCAAGTTGGCGACGCTCTTTAATAGATAAATTTAAAAAGCTCAGAAATTGAAAAGATGAGGGAAATATTTGGCAAGCGAAAGAGCCAAATTGAACCTGATTCAACAAACCAGCTTGAAACCGAACTTAGAGCGGCTAAAAGATTTAAGGTCAGTTACATGTAATTTTTTTAAACTTAATTTTTATTTATTTAAAATTAATAATTATTTCAGATGCCTGAAGCCATTGAAGATGAGTGCTCAATTGAGCAAAACATGAGCATCTTAAAAGCTGAATTAAGCAAAAGGAATCCATCAGATTCCTTGCTTAAAGAAAAGATGATGAGGACATTTAATTACAGGCAACAATTTATTAGCAGTCATGATTTGGTGGAAGTTTTGGAGTTGTTTCCATTACTTAAAAGTGAAAATATTTTAATACTAATCTTAAAATTACATTGGTGACTATTGGCACCAATAAGGGAGCCATTTGACACCTGCAGTTAAGAAACCATTTGGGGTACCACTGCACTAGAAAACTTACTAATGATGAACTTATAGATCGCCGATGGCTTGTGTATTTAGTGAATCAAGATCATGTTTTGCTTTTGTTGCAAATTGTTTTCTGATGCAAAAAATAAGTTTGCCAATGAAGAATGCAATGACTGGAAAAATCTCTACACTTTGCTACGTGAACACGAAACTTCGAACAATCATATTAATACACAACGAGACTGGATCGAAATGGAAAACCGACTGAAGAAAAACCAAACCTCGGACGCCAAAAGACAGCAGTTAGTCAATGCTGAAAAAATACATTGGCATGGAGTTCTTGAACGCTTACCAGTACTTTCAATTGTACAATTTTTGGCTCAGAGAAATTTAGCATTCAGAGGTAGTATTGACAGGTTAAATGAAAAAAACAATGGCAATTTTTTGGGACTTGTGGAATTGATGGCCAGGTTTGATCATGTATTAAAAAAGCATATTCGCAGAATAAAAAATAGTGAAATATACGATCATTACCTGGGGAAAACTATTCAGAACGAATTCATCCAGCTAATTTCTAATGAGGTTTTAGAAAAAATTGTTAGAAATTGTAAAACATCAAAATATTATTCAATTATTTTAGACTGCACGCCAGATGTTAGTCATCAAGAACAAATGACCGTAATCATTCGATTTGTGAAGATAGAAGAAAGCTCAACAGAAGTTGTAGAACATTTTATTGGATTTTTGCCTGTAGATGATAGTACAGGGTTTGGCCTTACTGAAGTTTTGTTAAAGTCACTTGAAGATTTAGGACTGTCAATATTAAACTGTCGTGGTCAAGGATACGATAATGGTACAAACATGCGAGAAAAAAATAAAGAGGTGCAATCTCGGATTCTTGCAATTAACAGAAGAGCGTTTTATGTACCGTGTGGTTGCCATAGCTTAAATGAGGGAAAGGGGGGGGGGGGGCGGAATTGGCGCGGGAAAAGAAGCGCGAGATCTGGTGTAAAGTGATATTGCCAAATCATCTATTCAAGCTGTTTCGTTTTTTGGTATTGTTCATCAGATTTACTTGCTCTTTTCTGCATCAGTTCAAAGATGGGAAATCTTAAAGAAACATACTAACAAGTAAATTGTACACCTTAAAACCCTTATCTGAAACAAGGTGGGAGGCTAGAATTGATAGTGTGAAAGCAATACGTTATCAGATTGGCAATATTTATGATTCGTTAATAGATCTTTCTGAAAATGCAAATGATCCAAAGTGTCGAATTGAAGCAATTTCTCTGGCTAAATCATTGAAAGATTTTAGGTTTATAGTTAAAGGCCCTGGTGACTGAAAGTTAAACAGTAAAAATGAGTTCCGGTTCACGAAACTACGAGCACTGGCTTCAACCGTTACAGTTGACATTTGGTTTGACATTTTATGATAGTTCAATATTGTGAGTAAAATCTTGCAAACCAAAAATCTTCAGTTGGACAATGCTTTAAAACTTTTTGCAGAAACAAGTACATTTTTGAAGGATTATTAGAAAACTGGATTTGTGTGCTTAAATCACAGCTAAAGAGTTGGCAAAAGAATTGGAGATGTCGAAAGAAAAAATGGAAGTTAAAAAAGAAACAGCTGTTCGATGCCGAAAAAAAAAGAGACAATTTGATTTTGAAGCTGAAGAAGAGGCCATTTCAGACCCAAAAGCTGATTTTAAAATACATTTTTTTATTGAATTAATGAATTATGCCACTATGTCAATAGAAGAAAGATTTCAAAAAGTAACGAGCTTAAAAAAAAGCTTTGGTTTTTTGTTTACTATTTTCCAACTTAGAAATGTTAATGATGATGAATTAAAAATGTATTGTCTAAATTTGGAAAAACTCTTGTCTGAGTCTGAATTAGAAAATTCTGAGTGATATTGATGGTTTGAATTTACTTTGAATTTATTGTCTTATTGACAGTTTGAATTTACTTTATCGAGTTAAAAAGTCTTTTAGAATTGTTTTAATTAATAGTTCTCCCTTAGAAGTGTTGTGTTATATTTGTTCTAGTCGTTTAAATTAAATATACCGTATCCAAATGTAACTATTGCTTTAAGAATTCTGTTAACAATACCATTAACAGTTGCTTCAGGTGACCATAGTTTTTCTAAATTAAAATTGATCAAGACATGTTTCAGAAATACGATGGTACAAGAAAGACTTGTACGTCTTTCCTTAATATCTATAGAGTGTGAGATTGCTTCAGATTTAGATTTTACTAAGTTAAACGAGGGTCTAACGAGTCGGTCGAATAATTTATCTGAATGCGATTTGATCACGTTGATGGAGAAACACGGACTTGGAGGATCTGATGTGCCGAATCCTAAGCACATTAAGAATCTTTGTCAAAGAAGTTACGTTACTGTCGAAAATGAGAGACGTTTGATGCCGACGATTCTCGGAATTACACTAGTACATGAAGACCAAAAAGTAAATATTTATTTTATTTTTTTTTTTCAATTGTAAAGATTTTAAATATTTTATTTTTAAAAATTTTCAGGTTGATCAGGAAGGGTTGAAACGTCCTGTAGACGATTTTGAATTGCTATCGGGTCCGAATATGGTACACCGGAAAAGCAGTAATTTATTATTTTGTTTTCATTTTTAGTTAAAAAATGTTAATTTTTTTAATTTTTTCTTGTAGAGTCAAGGTTGTGATTTGGTCCATGAAGACGAAGTATTGTCAGAATTAAACGTAGGCGATAAATGCGATATTAACCCATTCGTGCCCAGCGTCCTGAAAACAGGACACCAACTCTACGAATTTTTTTGGAAAAATCAGTTTAATCAAATTGATTTTTTTTTTCATATGTTTAAAGCATAAGTCCTCTACAACATATTCCTATTTTTTAATTTACCAAAAAGTTGTTTTTTATAAGGAATAAAAGGGTGATCATGTCTATACCTCATGCTACTTTTTTGAGTCCCATGATTTGCCGAAAACAAACGTTTTGACAGCTTTCAAAAAGCAATTTAAAAACAATCTGTAGTGAAAAAAATTATATTATTTTAGTCTACTTTAAGAATTCATTTTCAATTTTTTGAAATTTTGAAATTTTTTTTTTAAATTTTTTGGGAACAATCAAATTTTTTTATTATTGTTTACTCATTCAGCTCATTCAAAGAGCTATCCAGCCCAATCATTGTTTTTGAAATTCTACAAAGTCAAGGGCTGGCGACCCCCAAAATTGAGCTCAATCAAAAATTTTGGGTTACTCATTCAGCTCATTGAATGAGCTATCTAGCACAATCATTAGTTTTCCAAAATCTTTCAGCTCATGGCCAGCGTCAAGTTAGCTCTAGTTCAACTTTGTCCATTTCCTGCTCAATAAAATTAGCTCAATCAAAAATTTTTTCTTACTCATTCAGATCATTCATTGTACTATCAGGCTCAATCATTTGAGCCCCATGGCTGGTAAGTCAGTCAACTTCACAGAGGCGATATGTGAAGTGGTTTAGAGGATTATCACATCCACGTGAAATTATTGTTTTATCTGTCAATTGCTGTGCCTACCTGCACAAAGTAATCCTATTGTCAAAATTAACGAAATAATACATAAGACAAAGCGGACGAATGTAAACTTCTATTTGAAGGCTCTATACATTAAAAATAAAACCCCTAGAAATTTTAAGAAGTATCCCAGTCCTTATAACAAACAAACAAATCAATTTGGACTTACTGCAGTAACGAAGAAACCACTTTCAAAAACATGTTTCATCTAAAATTTCATTTCAGAAAACTAATCGAAAAAATTAAATTAATTTTACGAAGATCATCGTACAGAATATAGCAGACTCTACCCCTGTAATTATCAGAGAAGTAGCTACGATAGCCCAAATATTGGGATTCAACCAAGCAGGCGAGATGATACAAACGAGAGGACGATTATTGACATGGGATGCCAACTTCAAACGCAGAAAACATTATGGAAACATTATCCCGCGCGACGACAACCGACGAAGCAGCAACCTCGGCTTCGAGAATTTCTAACGCACGTACATTCGAGTACTTAGAGCGTCTGGAATAACCAGATAACCACAACCATAAATCCTTCAGCAAATACAGATTCAGCAATACCAGACACCCAACCTATCATTCTTGTGTCTGTATCATCACTTGTCACCAGACAAAACATGTTGTTTGAAATGTAGCGAAAATTTAGCAAAACACTAGCAAAAAAAATTCTATTTTTAGCAAAAAAGAGCGATTTTGCAATTATAAAATGCTAATTTGCGTTAGCGGTAATAAAATAAAACAAAATAGCATTGATATTAAAATGTTAGAAATTGTATCAAAATTGAAACCACTGCGATTTTGCAATTACAAAATACTGATTTACGTTAGCGCTAAAATAACAATACCGGTATAGCAATAAATACTGAATATAACAAAATAAACACTTTTTAAAACTGTCAGTCCCTAGTCAAGCCTTTCTCAAGGATACACGACCAACCCGTCTATGTGCAATGGGTTGTAGTGTCCTGACTCATCTTCGGCGAAAACTAGGCTACGAAACCGTAAGCCAAAATACCAAAGGTACCGTACTAAATTACCAATTATAGGATTAGTTTCAATTAACATGCTAATTTAAAATAAATACAACTTTATATTTGAAACCAGATCCAAACACGTGTTCATTTCGTATAGGCTTACATGGCCAATAAAAACATAAAATATACGTTGATATTAAAATGTTAGAAATTATATTTAAATTGAAACCAAAGCCACACATATAATTATGAATGGTCTTATATAGCCAATAAAAATTAAATTTTAAATAATAAAAAGAGTTGCTTGTAAATAATAGTTATAATTAATACCAATGCCACATATCACTAACACATGGTCTTATATGGATTGGACAAAAGTTTAAAAGAAAAAAGAAAAAATTCTCAAAATTGGGATCAACAACTTGAAGACAAACATGTCATGGAAATTCAAAAATTCAAATTTTCCATTTTAATTTGGAATTTCGAAATTCTGTAAATTTTATCAAATTCTCCAAACAGTATAAATCGCCGTAAATGATCTAAAATTAAAATAAAATTTAAAAAAATTAGTAAAATTTAAAATTAGATTTTTAACTTTATAACTAACCTCACTTAACCTTTTCGTAATCCACACTTAGTTCTAAGTAAATTTGATTCATTGCAAAACGTCAGTTGAGAGATTTCAAACTTTTCAATTCTTATTACAGCCATCGCCATTTCTTTAAACTAATTTCGGCTTTCGCGCTTGGTCGTGAACCACAATATCCTACAAAAACAACAAAAATTAATTGAATTACGTACTTTAATGACATAAAATAAATTATATATTATCTCACCGTATATAATATTCCATTATCCTTTATTCGCTAAATTATCACATTTAAGTTTTATATCATTCCGCTTCTCCTCGTCGTCGACGTTGTTGTTGTTGTTGCCGCCATTTTATCCATCACTGGCTCGGCTATCGATTAAAAAGTTTAAATTAAGACATATAATGACTTTTCTCAAAGAAAATTAGTGTACTAACCTTGCATGGGTGTTTACCAAGATGAAATTGTTACTTTACAGCGTGGTGACACGGACTTTTGACAGTTTTACCGGAAATTTTACGATTACTTCTCTCTTCCGTCATGTCGAGTGCGGGAGTGGAGCGGGGCGAGTGTGTAACATAATGCGCATGCGCAGCGCTGGCTCGAGTTGGGTTGGGTTGGGTAGATATAAAACCTGGATCACATGCAAAATTACGAAAATTACACAATCTTTAAATATTCACAATCT
>JAQFZP010002463.1:0-13606 GCA_034695745.1 Geophilus truncorum | reverse complement strand
AAATCTTAAGAAATACCAACAAATCTTATTCAAATCCCAATAAATCTTTACAAATCCCAACAAGTCTTGGGATTTTAGTTCTAAACTAAAAGCCTGCAGTCGCTTTGCTAACTGAATGTGATTCTATGTTAAGAGAAAATGACGTCATAATGTTTAAAATAGGTGCCTGCCATTTGCTCGGCTTCTAAAATCTGATAAATCTCAACAAATCTCTAAAATTCTATAAATATCTCAAATCTCTATAAAAATCTAAAAATTAGCAAATTTTGTCGATTGTCCCCCCCCCCACCGAAAACCCAACATCCATAACTCATCAATCCCATTACAAACCCATAATCCCATTTTAAAAACCCATCCATTCCCACAAGTCTCTTCAAATTCAAACAAACAAAACTCCAACTCAACATTTGTAAATTTCATTTCCTGCTCTCATCCTTCCAATTTCACACTTTTCAATACAAAAAAGAAGCTAGAAGCCCTAATCCCCAAGATACCTTTGGCAAAACACATTCCCATAATCCTTTACTCATTCTGCATGAAAACAAGCCCCAGCATTTGTTTCCAAAAAACATGAGGGGTGTTGCAAGCACAGTGAAAATTGTGATGGGGGTGGATTTCACCACTGTCCACTTTAGCTTGCAAATCTCTATTTTATCCATCCATCTTGATGGCATGTCTTGTCTGAAACAACATTCCTCAAGCCAACTAGACTGTCAAAGTGGCTCTGCAAACATGAGATTTGTATTCCAAAGATTTGGTTCAGAGCAGAACTTGAACTGCACTTTTTTTCTTGTCTTCTTCTTTTCCTTCTCCCTTTTTTTGTTTAGAATTGTAAATTGGTTCATGCACACAGATAGATGTGTTGAATTCCAAATTGAACTTGACAAAATTGAGTTTACATTTCCCTGCCCAATTTGTATTACAATTGTAAGGAAGATGTGTGCAGTGTAAAATGTGATTTATTCCACTTTTATAAATGACTCTAATGTTGGTTTAAGATGGAGTTGCACTGTGTAGGGAATGTGAAATGAAATTAAAATGTTATTTGTTACTCTACTCTTGCATGTTTACTTTGCTACATCATTCATGTGAATACTTTGCAAAATGGCTTCTGGCTATGAAAGGTCTGAAGGGATGTTGTTTTTCAATCAAGAAGACTTGTAGGCAATCATGTGATTGTTTCTACTTTGTTTCTTCACTACTGGCTATTTCCATGCAAAGTGTATGGATACATTATGCTGAGAACTACAAGAAGTAGTGCTGTATTTTTAAGTGGGAGTTGGCAGTTGCAGTTTTGGTGATGTGAAAGGCAGAATTAGCATGACACTTTAGCTAGTGGTATTGCTTTCAGTTTAGTTGTGTTGTTAGGTAATGAAAGTTTAATGGTGATGTGATCATTAAAGATGTGGTTTTATTTTACTGATTTTTCTTAATTCATGGAAACTTGTTTTAGATAGGTTAATTAGTGGTAATTTTATTAAATTTTATTAAGTTTGTGGTATTTTGTGAATGATTATATTCTAGAAAAATTATATTTAATATTTAGTGCTGGTAAATGACTAATTGGTAGCTAACACCATGATTAAAATAAGATGGTAGAAACTATTAATTTGCTAATTTGTTGCCAAGAAATTGCACTTATTAGAAAAAATTAGCATTTTCTCAACAACATATGGCAACATATGACTTGGCAACCAATTTATTGCTAATAAATTGTAAATAACTGGCTAACAAATTGCTTTAAAGTAGCTAACTGATTATTGATTAACAATAAATTAGCATTATAGCAATTGTAGCAATTTATCATTATTTTATTTCACATCTGTTTCTCAATTATTGTTGATAGGGTGCTAATAAATTGCTAAAGAATTCTTTTATACCAAATTATTGCTACTAACTAGCAAATAAATAGCAAATTTAGTAATAATAACTTGCTAAAAATGCTAAAAAGTTGCTCTCATGTGTATTAGCAATAAATTAACAATCAAATTAGCTTCTTCTAGTCATATACTGCTAATAAGTTTCTAATTTATTGTCAAATGACCAATTTTAATAAATGGCTAATTTTTTGCTGAAAATTATTATAATGCTAATAACTTGATATTTTTTGTTATTTACTATGTATTTCCAATCTCTGGCTTTTCTAATCTAACAAATAGTCTATAAATATGCAAATCTTTATCTAAACCAATTATATGCTATGTCTTATCAGCAGCTTGGCTATTTATCATAATGCTAAACACAGAGTAATGATCTTCTTTGTTTATCTCCTAATATGCAATTCCTCAACACATGGTAAATTCACTGACAGTAGTGACCAAAGTGAGTGGACAGCCACATAATTTATGTAGTTTTGTCTGTGCACATAACATGTATATGTGCCATAGAGAGAGAATTGAATGGCTTCTTTTTTGTGTGTGGATTTTATGATGGCTGCAATGCAAAGATATCACAAGCGTATCTGCACTGCACAGACCCATACCTTGACGTAAAAACTCAAAAAACCCATGTTGTATGTAGAAAACTTTGACGGTTGCTTATTTTTATGGTTCATTGAAGAAATCAGTATGTGTTGCAGGGAAGCACCTTAACTGTAAAATTTGTTGTATAATACAATAGACAAACTCCAGCACAAAAAATTACTACAGTAGTTGGGTTTTTTGATCTGTGCAAAATTTTACAAATTTTTTAAAAATATTTTAATATTTCAATATTTCAGATTTTAAAAAAAAAACATAAAAAAAACTTGACGATTTTTAACAATTATCAGAAATAATTATTACTATTTACAAATTATGAAAGTTTTTTAAAAGTTGTCAATAATTGTCAATAATTTTTACAAATTTTTAAAACTATTAAAAATTATAAAAATTCAACAACTTTCTTAATTTTTTTTTTACAATTTGTGCCAAACCTACAGAATTAAATATTACAAAAATGTGTACAAAACCTACACTTTACTTAAAAACGTTTCAAATAAAATGTAGGTTTTGTGTAGAATTTGTAATACTCTGTAGATTTGGTACAAATTGCAAAAAATTTAGAAAAGTTTTAAAATTTTATATTTTTGATATTTTTTGAATATCTTGTAACTTCAAAAATACTCAACTTCAAAATACCAATCGTTTTTTTCTACATTAAATGCTACCCTTGATCCAAATTAAACATTGCACTTTAATCTCATTTAAATAATTTAAAGGTCAATTTAATTACCATCTTCAAAAATCTAATTTCACTTCCCAAACTTCCTTTAACCTTAACTGTAATCACAAATTATTGATCAAGGATATTCCAGAGGAAACTTTTGATCTAATCCTTACCCTAATCCAATTCTAATGACATGCAAATCTTCTTTCTAAAGTTTGTTCCTAACAAAATCATTTGTCTAAACTTTTTCTTCACATACACAAAAAAAAAAAAAGAAGAAGAAAAGAAAAGAAAAAGTAATTCTTGATTAAAGAAAAGCTTATGATTAAATTTTTTACTTCCTATTGCCTAAACCTTGACAAATCATTAAAGTTGCAGCAGTTTATTCATAAAAAAGGCAATACAGTTAAAGAAGCACTTAACCTTAAATTTTCATCTAGCGGCTTTAAAAAGACTCTGCATATGAAAATATAAAGAAAATTTTATACCGTTGAAGCGGTAATTACTCCGAGCGGTATTGAGTTTTCGGTGCTTCTGCACGTGCATTGCTTTGTATAATGTGTTAAAACTCACATTTCTGTATCATGATTTTATGATTTTCAATATAGGATAATGAATGTAATAAAAACCTAACACTGTATTTTGTAATGTTCAGGTTTTGCAGTGGCATTGTTGTATAAATTTAAAAAATAGTGAATGTTGAAAAGTGGTTAAACTTTATCATTGTTGTAACATTGTTTAAAAGTTGATCATTATTATAAACATTGTTGCAGCAGTTATAATATTTACTGATTTAACAAACTATATCATTGTTGCAATGTTGCAATGCATTAGTACTAACAAAGTTAAAACATGTTAAAACTTTATTATTTTTATAATATTTTAAAATAACTTGATTATTGTTATAATAATTTCAGTATTTTAATAAACATTGTTATAACATTATTGTAAAAATGTAGCATTGTAGCTTGAAACACCCCAATTGTTACAATAATACATACGGTACTGATAAAATAATAAAAATTAATGCATTAACAAATAATGATTGTTGCAAAACAAAATAAGCTTAAAATTATTTTTTAAATAAAAAAATAAAAATTTAGCTCACTATCATTAGTAAAAATAATCTGCATACAGAACTTAATTCTTAATTAACTTTTGTTTTAAATTGCATGCTACTTTCAATTTCCGGTCTATACTCTTTGCTTTCGACTTTCGACATCAACATGTTTTTCTCAATTTCCCATCCATAAAAAAATTGTAAGATGCAAAGTCTTTTAATTCAACTACTAATTGTCTGTAATCCTTTTTCAAGCTGATGTTTGTTAAATTTATTCAAACTTTAAAATTAAAAACTTCTCATGAATATTAAAAAGTAAGAAAAAGATTACATCAAATATTAATAAATGAGACTGAATTTAAAGTAAAGAATTATCTTTGGTCAGGACAGGAACAAATTAAAATTCACAACATCTTACCTCATTTCCTTCCCCCAACTCTTTTGTCAATCCCGAAAAATTAACATACATTTGCAAAATGTGGTTAAGTTTGTGGGAGCTTAAAAAACACATTGTTGAAACACTTTAGAATTTAATTATCATTGTTTTTTAAAATAAATTAAGCATAAAATTAATTAAAATTAAAGAATTTTTAATTTCAGTATTAAATTATTTTTTAATTTTTTTTTTGTATTTTTGTTTAAAAATTTTTAGTCTAAACTTAATATTTTTTCTCTACATTTTCCAATCTCTTTCCTTTAAAATGATAGCTCATAACCCTATTTTGATTTATCACTGGGTTATTTCACAACCACTTATTGGAAATGGCTTCACTGCTTCACACATCCAAAATTGGCCATAAGTGACAACCAGGCATGACCAATTCCAAAACCAGCCTCAACCTGATTTCCCTTTTCATCAAAAGTGGGAGAAAAAAAATCTTAACCCCCTCCCAACATCCCTCAACCCCCTCCATCTCCCTGCAACTCCTAAGGCAAGAAAGGAAATTATTTTACTTTTGCAGAAAAAAGTAAAAAGTTACATATTATGATAGATGTTATTGTAGATGACATTTCAATTTTATCTTTCCAAATCCAAACCCCCAACCCCCAACACACCTAACAATTTTAACCAAAAATAATTGTATAAATATTTTAGAAAAATTTATTTTTTAGAAATGTGCAAAATGTGAAATGTGTAAATTTTTTTAGAAATTTATCCCTAATGTTTTTTTTTTAGAAATTTGTAATAAGAAGGGGTAAAAGTAAATTTCAATATTTTTTAAAACCCTAAAATTATTTTATCATTGAAATTTATTTTATATCATTACCTTTAAAAAAAATTACCTCCACTCAATAACCCCCACAAAAACCCAATTTCAAACTTACCACAAAATGATATTTATTCCATTTACCAGTGGATTAAAAAATAAAATTGTCTCTTTTCTACCCCTCTTCCCACCACCAACCACCCCCTCCCTAAAAATCCACACAAAGTATTTTAGAGAAAAAATGAAATTTATTCCATTTTCAACAATTCCGCTAAATCAAAAAAAAAATCTAAAATATCATTTTTATATTCTCTTATATACACATGAAAAAACTTCATTGTAAAAATGAAAATTTAGATTACACACTCCTAGGGAACCATAAATCACAGCTCAAGCTCAAAAAAAGATATTTCTCCACTACACACTTCCAAAAAAGTGAAGGAAAAAAATCAAATAATCTTGGGAAAAAGAGACAGAGAGAAAAAAAGAGGTATTACATCAAAATAGGCCTAGATCCACAATTTTTTCTATTTTATTATTTTTCTAAATAATATTGCCTCACTTTTTTTCATTAGATAAGACTAGGGAAGAGATAAAAATAGTGAAAATGGTAGGAATAAGAAAAAAGTGAATGAGAAAAATCATTTGTCTTTCTGTCACTAGTGGGCGTCAGTGTCGTCAGTTACAGAGAAGAAGAAAAAGAGAAAAAAAAACGATTGTTGAAAAGTGAGTCGTCATCAAAAGTGCGACACGAGCATCGTAGCAGCTCCAAGTCGTAAATTCCCGTTAAAAATAGGCATTCGGTGAACATTTGTTTGCAAAATAGTGCGGACATCGCTGAGTTCGCACATTTCTTATTTTTTATTTATTTTTTTTACTTCGTTGGATTTTTAAGGTTCTTTAAAGGTAAACTAAAGGGAAAGAAACCGGAACTTGTGTTAATTTTTCTGATATTTTTGTAATTTAAAGGTTGCATAAGTGGTTTATTTTATTCGGTAGTAAAATCCGATCCACATACAAAATTATTTAAAATCGAATTTTGGTAATCCAAATCGAACTGAAACTCATCCAATCTGAAATCCGATTGAGATAATCCGAACCGACGTCAGCTTTAAGGCTCGTTTACATTGGCGCAAATCTGTGTTCGCATTGAAGCAAATTCAACGCAAATTTTCACGCGAGACTTTTTAAAGCAATTAAATTCCGATTTTGCTTCGCGTGAGCCACAGCCAACCACAATCAACCTCTCGGCAGAAATAAAATGGCGCCGCATAGATTGGTCGATAGCATAATCTTTTTCGAATATTAATGAAGAAAAATCACTATTTATTGTAACATTTAACCCTGACATCAAAGACTGAAACTTGAAAAGTGAAAATTCAGAATATTGTTGCGCGATGTGTTGCGGCAATGTAAACGCAACTGCCACGTGCAAAGTGCTGCAACAATTTTCTTCGCGTGTTGTGTCGCGGCAATCTAAACGAATCTTTACTAACAACAAACAAAAACTGCCCCTTGTAGCATGAATTGCCTGCAATGCATCTGTTGCTCTCAAACAAAACCACTGCAGGCAATTCATGCTACAAAGGGCAGCTGAGTCAAAACCAACACCAAAATTTCACCAAACTTTAACTCACCTTTCACATAAACCACTTCTACACAATCCTTTAAAAAAAAAAACACAAACTGCACTCTAAGCACCCAAAACACACAGCCATTTTGAATATTTACAGCTAAACTCCCTCATTACTCCCCATCACTTTACAACGCTCTCACAACAATCTCCACAAATCCCAGAGTGCTTTTTCCAATTGATAAGAAGCCAAATATATGATATTACAACTTTGAGTCATAAATATCCTTCAACCCCTTGAAAAACAATTCATGCCACTTGTTTGTAATGTTTATATTTATATCCAAATGATAAAACAATGCTATAAACCTAGAGATTTATGGCAGCAGCTGCACTGCAAAACCATATAATTTGTAAAATACTGAAGAAATCTTTTTCTACCAACTCTTGGCATTGTTGCTATAATAAAGAGGTATTGTTAGAGTAAAGCTGTTTGTTCTGATATTTCTTTTACTCTTGTAATAGTGATTCATTGTTGTGTTTTTTTTTCTGTTTCATGATTTATCAGCCACTGTTGTTCGGCTGATTTAATACTTTATTGTTTACAAGGAAACAACAAGTATTTTTTATCATTGTTGTAAATCATTGTTTGTTGATGTTTTTGTTTAATGGCTAGAAATGGTGCAGTGGTTAATTAGATTTGGAATGAAGTTCAACAATAATTTCGGTGGTGCATGTAACAATGGGAGTTATGAGAGTGATAACGAGTTGTCTGACGTCAACGATGCGATGATTTGTAGTGGCCATTTTGATAATGACGTAGATAAGGTTAAAGAGGACACATGGAGTGATAAAGACATTTTTCTGTGAGGCATTAGATAGGTGAAAGGGGAAAAGTTGTTTACAATGTGATGAAAGATGGGGTTTAAGGGTGTTGTAAGAATGCAATTAGTTGCTGGAATGATGAGTTTGGTGGATTGAATCAGGATGGATTGTTCTGTTTTAATTTGCAACAGTGGTGATAGTATGTGTTTGCTGTGATTTGAGTGTAAAGGTTTCTGAGGTGATGATGATAATGTTGTGTATGGTGTGTGCAATAATGGTAGGTTGAATTTTCAACCAGTGGTAACAATGGTAGGGAAGAAAATGAATTTCAACAATGTTAAATATCTAATTACAAGGATGTAAAGTGGCAACAATGATAAAAAAGAAAATCAATTTTAACAACGGTTAGATAAATCACATTTCAACAATAGTCAAATGAATTACATTTCAATAATGTGAAGAAATATCTAATTACAACAATGTAAACTATCATTGTCAACAATGGTAAAAAAAATTCAATTTCTACAATTGTAATTCAACAATGCCGAAAGTATTAAATTTCAGGAATAATTGAAACATGAGTACAGTATCAACAATAAAATAATCAATTGCAATTGTTACAGTTTCGATTCAGTTTTAACAATGCAAACAAGCATTCAATTTCAAGAATGGTAGAAACTATCAAATTTCAACAATGATGCAATTTAAAAAAAAGTTCCAATTCCAACAATGCTAAAAAAAATAATCAAATTTTAACAATGACAAAACCAATTCCGATTTTACCAATGATGATAAAAACAAATTTCACCAATTCAACAATGCCAAAATCATCCAATTTAAATTCAAAGATAAATTCAACAACACAAACATCCAATCACCACAACCATTCACAACAATACCTCCAACCCACCACCCACTCAGAACCTTCATTACAAACAACAAGCAACTTCATTGTCAACAATACGTCACGAAAGCAAACTGATACAAACTCGATACTTTATTACCAAAATGAGTGATGTTGACAGCTGCAACATCCTGCTTTTTTGATAAAACAAGACACGACAAATAGAACGGGTGTTCGGAAACAATACCAACTCCACCACCACCACCATTATATGTTTGTTTACTCACGAATAATCGGGATTTATCTGTTGTTATTGTGCGAAAATGACTTTGTTTTCACTATTTCCACTCGACAAAGTTTAACCCTAAACCCCATAAGTTAACGTGGGAATTCGTTCCTTCAGGCGCTAAATGGCGTAAAATGTCAACTGTTTCCGCTAGGGTTTGGAGAAGAGTAATATCCGGACATGTATAAAGGAAGAGTAGCTTTTAGCGAGTTGAATCTTTAAAGAAATGGCTGATGTATATTTTAAAGATTCGTCTTTTACTCGGGAGTTGAGTGATTCGTGCTGTCGGTTAGACAAATTGAGATTGAATTACTAGTAATGAAATATAAATGAAGTGTGCAATAAGGAAAAGTCGTTTTAAGCGAGGTTTAGGTTTTTTGTGTGAAATGCGATATGGTACGAGTTTGGAATTTTTTTTTTAAAGGGGTAAGTTTGGTAATATGATATGATTTTTGAAAGAAATATGGTAATTTGGAAAAGTTGAGATTTTTAATAAAAATTGTATTGTTGATCGATTTTATTTTAATTTAATTATGTTGTTAAGTGATGGAAGTCGATTATGGTGTGATGTAAAAATCGATTTTTACGTGTTGAAAAGATTTTTTTTTTTGCATTTTTTTTTTAAATTGATGTTTGTGTTGGAAAGTTTTAGAAAATCGAATTATTGTATCAAGTAGAGTTTAAAAAATTGATTTTTACTAAAAATTCTAAAAAATCGAATTGTTTTATCGATAAAACAAGAAAAAATAGAAAAAAATTACACAAATCGATTTTTTGATGTGTTAAAAATAACTATGGTAATTATTTTTTTAAATTTAAAGTCAATTCGGAAAAGTTATTCGATTTTTAATTTATAATAAAATTGACTTTTTTCACCAAATATCGATTTTAAGTTTTTCTTATTTCCGATTTTTAACATCAAATATAAGTAATCAAAAATCGTTAAAAATAATCAAATTTAGCATTAAATCAACCAAAAATAGTGTAAAATCAGTCAATTTAACACAAAAATCGATTAAGAACTAAACTAGATTTTTTTCCACGCCACTCATATCAACTAAACCCCATCACCACAGTCAACAACAAAAAAATCATATCAATCAAAAATCGATATTTCAATTTCCCAAAATTCAAAATCGACTAAAAACGCCATCCTTAACCCACCAAAATCGACTACATAAACCACCTTTACTCACAACCGCTCAAAAGTGAAAAACTACTCCATTCATCTCCATTTCCTTCAAAAAACAAACAAAGTTATTACAAGAGCTTAAGCAGCCGCGAGGTTTCAGGGCTTTAAATCGCTGTTGACCGGCACTAACTTAATCTGCAGCATAAATCCAAATATCAATAATGTGGTAACACATAATGCAAACCGCCAACAGGGGACAAAACAAATGACTGCTCAGCTCAACCTGGAAACTGCTTACATTTTAAGTCGCTTGAGCGCCACCTGTCAACTCTTTCGCTTACTAATACTTTATAGACGTTGCATTCGTTATTAAAACCGACAACTGAAACATTAATCACTCAAAAAAAAACCATTGATAATCTACACAGAATTTGTAGAAAGTGCCATATACATTTTTCAAGGTCAACTCACCCATACTGGTTTATTATTAAATATGAATCTACTCATCACATGCAATAATTAATGTCGAAATCGAATGAACATCATTTATAATATTGTTCTGGTTGTCACTATGTGATGTTTATCACAGATTGCACTTTATTTGTTATAATTGTTAATTTTGGATTTGATTGGCAGTCATATTGAATTGTGTGTCTTGGTAGGATTAGATAAATGACGCACTACATGACTTGTGTGTTATGTACCTGTAGATAATTGGAACTTGAGACATGTTGCAATTGGGTTACCGCAAGCCGACCATCAAAGTGCTGCTTTTAAAATGTTGGATATATGATGTAATTTCTTGAAAGCATTTTGTGAGGAAATTCCAAAGTTAAAGTTCCATCTGCTAAAGTCAAACTAGACTTCAAAGAAGGGGGTGTTTATTTGCAGCATTCTATAAGAAAGTACGAATGATGTGAGTAATAAGTTAAGGATTGAAATATACTGTACTTGTAGTGGTTAAGATTGAGTATGTAGACAGGGGTTTAATGTCTATTTGTGTTTTGTTTTGTTAATAGTTAATATTAAGTGTTTTATTATTTGCTTGTTAGTTGTATTATATATTTAAAACAAGAGATTTTCTCAACGTAACAATTGTGTGTCACAAAAAGATGAAAAAAATTCCAACTTGACAAAAACGAGAATAATAGGGATTAACAAACTATTTATAAATAGTTTTCAAATACCACGATCCCGACAGTCTGCCGTATGGAATTATATTTGAAAGTTATCAAACAGCAGAAGAAATTTATGAAATTCCCGCCTGTTTGGAAGAAATCTAAAACTTATCAGCATATCAGCATATGTTTCAAATTTATTAGATATGATGATGATGTTCTCTCCTCAAGAACTAGCATCATGTACCGTTTTTGGCAAAAACAATGGAAAAAGCTTTAATGAAAAAACAAGACCAGGTTTAAACAGCAAAAAAGTTGCAGCTATTATTAGTAACAAAGTACATTAAATTTTTACCAGTGGTAAATATGCTGAAAAGCTAGTGAAAAGTTAGTTGAAAAACAGAATGAAAAGATGTAAAAAGATTTAGTGTAAAGTCAAACTAAAGCAATCAGAAAAGTTATTTTAAAGTTAGTTAGAAAACAAAGTGAAAAGAAGTGAAAAGATGTAATTGAAAGTGAACCATGTGTAAACATAAAAACCAATGAAAAGTTAGTTAGGAAACAGAATAGAAAGATATGAAAAATATACTAAAATAATTACAGTTAAGTTAGGGCTAAAGTTAGGGCTAATGTTAGTGAGTGAAAAAGAATAAGTCAAAAAAGAGAGAAGAGAGAAGCCAAGAGAGAGAGAATAAAGAAAGATGTGTTGCCTTGAGTAAAGCTGATGCTTTACTGATTTAATAATGGCATTTCAGTTACAAAGAAACCTTACAACAATAGCATAACATCATTGTGAGTAACAATCAAGAATGATGATATACCAATAAAGGAAGAACATCATAAGAATGATCATGTACTAAAAGGCTTAAACTAAGAACAAAATATAGGCGAGTGGAACTTTGACAAAGTTTAAATTATTTTAATAGTATAAAACAATTTATTGATTTATATAGTTTTAATTTCCAGAAAGAAAGTAAAAAAAAAAAAAAGCTTATCGAAAGCAAACAAATTAAAATTAAAAAAAAAACAAAAAAAAAACTAGGCATAATAAAAAGACCACTGTTGTTTACGACATTACGAGTGAACTTCGCCGTTTTACCGCTTCAGCAACAGAAATCAATGGTGGCGCTGTAAAGTCACTAGATACGCCAGACCACCGCCAACACATTTGTATCGTGATGGAAGTAAACTAGAAAAATTTCACATTTCACTTATTTTTCTCAGCAGAGTAGAGTTGTTTTAGAATGGAGGAAAAGTGTTACACATTAAAAGACTTATGTGTGGATTCAATTAGAGATCATTTGGATACAGTTTGCGACAAATTAGGAACACTTCGTATGTGTTTTGTCGCTTTTAAAAATCACATAAAACTCACATTGAGCATTTGGCAGCTTAAAGGTTACTTTTAATCTGTAATAAGGCTTTTTAGTTACCGTCAGGGGGTGCTTGTACGCATGCGCACTGCGACCTTGATAGGCAAAAAGCTACAAAAATGTATGGGCAGGAGTTGTTTACATCATTTTTCTCAAAAATTAGCATGTTTTTATTGCGTTTTTCTGTGTGTATTCATTGCTGTGGTGCCTTTATTAACAAAACACAAAAAAAAGCGCAATAAAAAACGGACTATGTTTCGAGAAAAACGATTTAAATAATTTTAGCCCATACATTTTCGTCTCTTTTGCTTACCAAGAATCGTCAGTGCGCATGCGCACAAGCCACAACTCCTAGCTAAAAAGCCTTATTGGATAATGACACACTTTATTTTTTACCGAAATTAATAAATCAACTAACCAGAAATGAATCATCTAATTCAACTTTCGTGCAACATTAAACCTACTACTGTACTTGATGCCAAAGCATTGTTGTCGTTAAAGCTCCAATCAGAAACAAGATGACTTCGTCTTCTGATTGGTAACATGATGGTAATTGTTCAACTATTGTATGTTGTGTATGAACAATAATTATTTAACACCACTTCTCACTAGATGTCACAGTCTCAAAGCTTAGTTCATCGTTTAACCACAATGGCACTGAACTTAAAGTAGAGTTGGAACTGGACGTGTGCGCCGCCGCGGGTGGGGCCAAACCGACTGAAATTTCGGAGTTAAAATCCAAGCCAAATATATATCTAATATTGCAAAATCTTAACTACCTCTTATTGTCCCATTTATCTATGTAAAAAAAAACACAATTTTTGAACTCTTGTCAACCCAATTTTCATTTTCAATTCTTCGACGCCAGGCGGCCTCTTTGACAAAACGAGCTTCTCGACTTAAGGGTAATGAAATCGCATCAAATTGATACAAAACAATTGTCATACTGAATTATATTATTCCCTAAAATTATTTTTGTCAGTGCTCAATACAATGAGTGATAATTGCATTTAAAGTTTACATTATTTACAAGTTAGTTG
>JAQFZP010002462.1:0-13607 GCA_034695745.1 Geophilus truncorum | reverse complement strand
AACAAAACACGAACACGCGGAAGCACTCGCCGATGTACTTCTCGCCGCTGACTATAGAGGGCACTACAGCCATGGGATCAACAGAATCGGTATAAATAAGCCTAAAAAACTTTAAATTTTTTTGATTGACTTTTATTTGTTACAGGTATTTATGTGGGTGATATCGAAAAGAAGATTTGTGCTAGTGATGTGGAACCGGAAGTGGTCAGCGAGACGCCAGCCGTTGCACTTGTGGATGGGAGAAATGTTTTGGGTCCTGTTGTTGGGAATTTTTGTATGGATTTGGCCATTAAAAAGGCGAAGAATGTCGGAATTGGTTGGGTCGTGGCTAAAGGATCGAATCATTTCGGGATTGCGGGATGGTATAGCATGAGAGCCGTGAATCAAGGACTTCTTGTAAGTTTTATTTGAGAAAATTGAATTTTGAGTTATTTATGCATTTTTTGATGTTTTTTTTTTTTTTTTTTAGGGTATGGCGTTTACTAATAGTTCGCCGTTTATGGTTCCCACACGTGCAAAAGAGGTGAAATTGTTAAAAGTTATTTATTTTGTAATTTTTTTCAGATTTTTTTGATAATTTTAGACTACACTTGGGACTAATCCACTGAGTGTTGCAGCGCCAGCGAATGGTGGTGACAGTTTTGTGCTCGATATGGCAACAACTTCTGTTGCAGTTGGAAAGGTAAAACAAAATTACAACAACCAGAATTATAACAAACAAAAATTTAATTTTAGATCGAAGTTCAGCAACGGAAAGGCGAACCGATCCCGGACGGTTGGGCATTGGACAAGAACGGTCAAGTAACTAGAGATCCGACAGTCGCACTCGAAGCCGCAGCACTTTTGCCGTTAGGTGGCGCTGAATTGAGCAGCGGCTACAAGGGCTACGGGTTGGCGATGATGGTGGAAATTTTTTGCGGCATTTTATCGGGTTCCACGTACGGTCCGAACATTCGGAACTGGAAATCGACCGAAAGAGAAGCGGATTTGGTATTTTTTATATTTTTATGAAAAAAAAATTTTAATAATGTGAAATTTTATTTTATCTTTTAAATTTTAGGGTCAGTGCTTTGTCGCTATTGACCCGAAAGCGTTTGCGCCGGGTTTTGAAAATCGGATGAGTGATTTGATGGGAATTTGTCGAGGTTTGACGCCAGTTGATGAGAACAAGAAAGTGATGGTTCCCGGTGATCCGGAGAAGGAGAAAATGAAATTAAACGATACTCAAGGCGGGATTGTTTATCATGTCAATCAGATAAAGTCTTGCGTATGTTTTTCTTTTTTTTTGGTAAATGTTTGAATTTTTTGATTTTTTATGAAATTTTTTTTCCTCATTTTAGCACGAAATTGCTTCTAATCTTGGTATACGGCGCATGAAAACTGAACCTGAGATTTAAATTACAATTTTTTATTAATTGTAGTTTTTTATATTTTTATTAAGCGAAAAAAAATATTTTAACCACGATTTTTCGTTTTGTTTTATACCTCCGTTTCTTATAAATTCGTATCTCATTTTCCAATTTCTCCTACTTGTATTGAGCGTCACCTAGTGTCAATTTCCAAAAGTTCCACAAACTCTGAATACAATTCTCGGTTGAATTTACACGAATTTCTTTAAATTACCATCATGACATTGAAAGAAATCGCCATTTCACGACTCGCGAACCTAATTTGCAACACCAGATCGCTGGAAAACGTAGAAACAGCGACACAAGTGGCGAAATACGTTCACCAACTACGTGAGTCGCAAAACACTTCCCTGCAACACATCAAACAATTTTATTTTTTTTTTAATTTGTAACTTATTTCTAGCGATTAATTTAATCGACGATATATTCGTACACCTAGTGGAAACTACTGACGAATGTCTTTCATCTACACAAATCGCCATTTTACTTCACGCACAAAAACAAAAATTAATAATCGATGATCTCGTAAACGCAAATGGAAGTTGCTTCGACGTGCGCCGTCTGATGTCCATTGGCGGCTCCAATATGACAGTAAAAAAATTTTTTTAACAAAAAAAATAAAATATGAGCTAAATTAAATTTTTTAAAATTTTATTTAATTTTAAATTTACAGAACTTAACCGAACTCCAACTCCCCGTATGTTGCAACTTACCACCACCAGTCTGCGCTCAACTCTGCCATTTCGCATCAAACCTCCAAACACTAAATCTATACTGTGTCCAAATAACAGACGACTGTACGCAATACATTTCCCAACTCCATCTGGTGGAGCTCAATCTCAACTACACCAGCATCACTGACCGCGCCACTATACAATTATGCGGCGAAACGTCGAACTTAAAAACAACTTTACGCATTATCCGCACCTACGGCAGCAAAATGAGCGCACGAGGCCACGCGCCTTTTTTAGAGTCGATGCCCAAGTTGGAAGACATTGATTCCAACTATTCCACTGTGACCTTATTACGTTTTATTTCCCTCTCCGCGTTGGCCTTGCGTCGCCTACGAACGACCCCGATTCGCCCGAGTCTTGTGACACTCGACGACTTGAGTTTCGCCGTCAAAGCGTGCCCTAGTGTGGAAATCGTGCAACTCGATCGACTGGGCGACCCCGCGCGGCAGATTTTACAACTTTTACCTCTATTTACCAACATCTCCCGCTTAGAATTGCATCCAGAAGACACTGTTGAGTGTAGTTTCGAAGAGTTTCTACCAATTTTAGGGTTTTTCAGTGCGAAATTGACCGAACTAAAGATCTCGAATTTTCCCTCGAGAGAAGAGTTTTTGGAGCGTCGCGAATTGAGTTTCCCAAACTTGGAAAATCTTTCCTTGACCGACCATAAATCGCACCCTGTCTCGTCTCGACTACTCGTTTCCTGTTTGTCCAATTGTTATTCCTTGAAGTGTCTGAGGTTGACTTGTTGTTCGTTTAGCGACGAGGTTGTGATCCAGATTTTGGATCTTAATCCTTTTACGGTTTTGAATTGTTTGAGTCTTTCAAACTGCGTGAGTTTGACCATTCTCGGCGCTGAGAAAATGCTGAAAATTCCTTCGTTGACCATGGTGACGTTGATGGACTCACTGTCCAGGGAGCAGCAGGAGGATTTGTTCTCACGAGTGGACGTTGATAGATTAAACCTCTTCTGCGCCGACCTCAATAGTTATTTTTAAAACTTTAATGGCTTGGTTAAATTATGTGTAAAATCGTAAAATAAAGTTTTATTTTATGTCGAATTGTTCTTTTCTTTTATTGATTTATTATTTTTTACCACCAGAGCGCGTAATAAAAAGTAGTATCCATTTTTATAAAATTTTATAATTTTTGTCACTTTATTAAGTGTGACTAAACTTAATTCAAATACTCACCGCTTAATTCGTGGGAGCGCTAATGACGCTAAACAGGTAATTTGTTATTTACAATTATTTTGCATCATTAGCGCCGCACAGATTGTCGTGGTAGGTATTAGAATTACGTACAACGCCATCTAGCACCAAAAATTAAAAACAGCATTAACTGTTATTATAAATATTTTTACATTAAATGATTTTATTAATTATTATCACACAAAAAAAATAACATTACAACATTGTACCAGCAAAACGGTAGTTTATAACACTGCCCCTGTATTTGATCCTATAATTTTATCTTTCCCAAGTACAACATAAAAAAAAAAAACAAGTAAATCCTATAATCAAAAACGCGTTGGCGGATGCGTGAAGTTGCTTCTTTCTTGTGGAACAAATCGAAAGGAAAAGTGGCGTCACGCCAACACCAAACGAAGGAGAAAGGAACGTGAGTACACCTAGTGGCAAATCGCGCAAGGTCAATGTCCCGACCTGGAAACGGAGGATTCAAGGAAAATAAACACTCGTGTAAACTGGTGACCATGAAAACCAGAATTATTATTAAAACATTTTTTATCCGATTTTCACCGCGCCACCAAGTCCTAACGGGAAACTCCGGAAACAGCAACAACAACAACTATACATTTTTTAAGTCTTTCCTGTTTTCAATCTCTTTTAATGTGATTTTTAGTGAGCTGTAACTCGTTAAAATTCATTATGCCCATCATATAAAGCGTGATTTATTAAATATACGCTACATAATTGAACAGATGCGCGGATTGAAAAGATCACGAAATGTTTTAACGAAAAACAGACGTTGTTTGAGGTGGTTCCGCGAATGACCTTGAGTTGCCGACTCCACCCGCTAGGATACTCCACCCAACATCATATACTCCCAGGAATTACGTAGAACATATTTCCCTACAAACTTCCTCGCATGTTCGGATTCGCAGTCAACAAATCTGCTTGAGGTTATTCAATATTTTTTTTTTTTTTAAGGGTTTATGAATTTATTTATGCGTTTAACACGCGGGAACAGATAATTGGTTTTTTACTCTGGAAATTGAAAAATCTTGCGGAAAAATGTGGTTTACGTTATCTTTTAGGGTGTTTCTGTTTTTCTTTCGTGAGAATACAGGAATTCGTATTGGAAATGACTTTTATTGATATCGCGTGGCGTGTGAGGAAGTCTGGTGGAAGAAGTAATCGATGTCAAGCGAAATCGACGAAATTTGATAAATTAAAGTACTAGAACTCCGTTTGTGGTGTAAAAAGGTTTAATGCACCTGTTTTTTATTTTATCGAGATTAAATCGTTAATTTCAGACTCGAATTTGCTCTATTACGTGAATTTAAACACGCATTTCACCGCCAGGTGTTGCTATGATCGATTACCTCTTCCTGGCTTTACTATCCCTTTTTTTTAACGATTACGCTGCAGTTTTTTTTCACTTTTTTCTTGAATTATTTTACTTTTTCAGTAGCCCCGACATTAATTCTTTACAAAACAGTAATGTTTCGACGTAACCCACGCACAATACCATAAAGAAAAAAAAAAAAGAAAAAAAAAAGTTGAAATCCTTGAATTTGAAATTCAAAGAAAAATATAAAGTTGTTACACTGACATTCGAAAGGGTCAATATCGACCGAAACTGACGGCAGATGTCTCAAATATTTCAAAAAACAGTAATTTCATGTCACAATAACAACAAAAGTGAGTATTAACCATTGTGCGATGTTCTTGGCCTAAAAAAATTGAATTAACTGCTAATTCCATTCATGACAACAAATGACGTCATAAAAAACAATTTCCCATCAGGCGCAAGCATTTTATTAAAATTCCGTAAATATTTTCAAAACAGTTGTTTTCAATTTGATTCCCAGGGTTCTTTCGTAGGTGGTTCGAGATTGTGCGCATGCGCACACGCTCCGAAGCGAAGCGGCAACTTGAGGCCGAGAGAGGGAGGAAGTGTCGGGCTGTCGGCTGCTTAGTTGGAGGTTAGATCCAGAGCGGAGCGATTCATTCAGGGAGAAAACATGGCGGAGGAAAGCGGAACCGAACCGCGGTCGCCGTCGAACCAACTCATGCCGCCCAATCGACAACTGCAACACGCCATCGAAGAATTCCACGTCGGACGCCATTTGGTGGTGAAAAATGTGCCGCAAGACGCTTGTGTGCAGGTAAGATTTTTTAAAATGGAAACGGTTTTATTTATTCGTTTGTGATTGCGAAGGATCGGGGCTGAGCTTCTCGGCGACGCACGACGTGAATCAGAGCGCGGAAATCGGGGGAATTGCGTGAAAATGAGAGAGAATGAGGGAGAATGAGGGAGAATGTGCGAAATGTGCGGTAATGGGTTGAAAAGTGATGAAAGTTATGCGTGATTAGTGAGGAAATGTGGAATTAAATTGAAGAGATTTTTTGTGAAAAATTTAAGGAAGTGAGGGAATATGTTTACAAATCTGAAAAATTCGCAAGAAGATAAGAAAATTTGATAAAAACTTAAGTATTTTTCAGAAATCTGCGGGAAAAAAGGAAATAATGTGAGAAATCGTACGAAACTTGCAAAATTTGCGAATAATCTACGAAAGTTTACAAAATATACTGCGAAAGTGTGGGAAAAATAATCAAAAATCAGCTAAAAATATACGATAAACATGCGATATCTTGCAACATTATGCGAAGAATTGGAAAAATGACCCTGAATCTGCGAAAAAAGTGCGAAATTTTGATAAATACAAACATGTGCAAAATATGTGCGAAAATTTACATGAAGCTACGAAACTACGTGAAACAATGCAAAAAATTTGTAGAAAAAATAGAAAAACCTGCAACAATTTTTAAAATCGTGTGAAAATCCTCTTATTTCTTCTTAGTGAAATGAAAAAAAAAATTGTTTACAAGTATAAGGGAAGTAAAAGGGAAGTTGTGCGGTAGTGAACGAAAGATACGCAGTGCATTCACCTTGACTTTGAAGCCGCAGGGAAAGCGAAAACTCACTACGAACGGCATTTCCCTTTAGTTTTTATCTCCCCACACCACATCACGTCGTCCATTGTCTCTAGACGGTGCAGGCCAATGACTTATGCCAGTAGGAACCACGTGATGACGTAATCGCGGCTCAATCGTACCTACATCGATCCGTCATCGACAATCGCCTTTTACACTTCCGTTCCGCCTCGTAAAGAAAAAACTCCCGACAAACCGGAAATGCACCGATCGGGGGTCGGGGAGGTGAGACAGAGTCCCTTACCGACAGATGGCCGCCCATATGCCCAGAAGGGGGCGCTGTTTGCGCTGCTCTTCATTTGTGGCGTTTTTAATCTCGCTTTTTCTTCATTTCAAGTTGCCATGGTAACCGCATCTCGGAATTATCTCGTTTTTAATGAGATGTGAGTTCGAATTTCAAATTGTTCTCGTCCTGTCACTCTCCCCCCCCCCCCCCAGAGACCGAGTCGAGTGTTTGCGACGCGTTGCGGTTTCTTATCGCAAATTTGCGATCTGGCGACCTCTGGCGGGCGCCGCCGTTTTTGCGCATCGGCGACTCGAGCTAATTACAACCAAAACGGTCGAAACTTTTTTTTTTAATTTTATTTTTTTTACCTTGAAGCGCTCCCAAGTGTGGAATTTTGTAATTTTTCTAATTTTTGTAATTTATCAATGGATTTTATTTTTCTTACAATTTTTGTTTTGTTTTGTTGTGAGGCAAAGCGTCGATCGGGGGTTGCGAAAGGGACTATGTGAAATCTGAGAGGGTTTGTCAATAGAACGGCGTCAAGGTGACCGATTCACGGCTCACGCGTCGCTGGGTGTGTCACGGCGAATCCCTTATAAGTCGCCATGTGTTAAGTGGGAGGTTCGATTATCACACATGGAGCACGCAATTAGAACGAACCTTGAGCGATAAATCGATAATTTAAAAATATAAAACATAAAAAATAAGAACTATAAAAAATAAAAAAATCGAAATATTCAAAAATTCGAAATTTCTAAAATTCAAAATCCAAAAATTGGAAAATTAAAAATTAAAATTTTTTTTTTAAAAATTCAAAGATTAAAAAAATTTAGTTATTTAATATGAAAAAAAAATGTAAGCCTAACTTTAAAAAAACTAATTTCAACAAATTTCATATTTTTTTTTACAATTTTTATCTGAATTTGCATATTTGTTTTTTTGTTTTTTTCAGGAAGTGCGTGAGACTTTTGAGGAACGCGGGTTTAGCATTCGCGAGCTCGAACTCAATAACTTCACCCACACAGGTGAGTGCGGAATAATTCAAATGTTACATTATATCATGTTATGCACGGACCTCTTTTTCCCTTTTCCTTCTCTTCCCTTTCCTGCAGCACAAACACAATACGCCAAAAGCCCAAAACCCTTTATTATACGGCGCAATTTACATGGCGCATCCCACGCACCCCGACTTAAAAATTCACTTTCCTCTTCCAAATTATTCAATTCCTTTGTCTCCTTTGGCGGAACCTCGGATTAGAAATTCAATTGGTTAATTGCACCAGAAATAATTCCTATCGATTTTTTTTTTAATTAAATAATTCGCCACCACGTGGCCGAAATCGATTTTTTTTTTTTTTCTTTCTTTCTTTTTTTATTTTTAACACATTCATTTTTGGATGTAATTTTTTATTCAACGTGCGTAAATCCACTTCGAAGATCGCATTACGTGTCAATTTTTTTTCTTTTCTCTACGTGCACTGTCGCCATGGCGACGGCGTTTGATGGACTCGAGCTGAGTGTCACCGCAACCACTC
Source organism: Geophilus truncorum (assembly GCA_034695745.1). Classification (NCBI taxonomy): domain Eukaryota; kingdom Metazoa; phylum Arthropoda; class Chilopoda; order Geophilomorpha; family Geophilidae; genus Geophilus; species Geophilus truncorum. The sequence goes on along the minus strand of JAQFZP010002462.1, from coordinate 5,522 downwards.
GGTGTCCCCGCGGAGCTGGAATCAATTTGTGCACGTCTTCCCGTGACTAATTGGCCCGATTTAACCCCGAGCGCGTTTTATTTACTCCTCGGCGTCGTCTTCTTCACAAACTCACAAATCTTATCGCGCGTCTCGATTATGCGTAATAAATAGAAAAACCAGATAAAGGGATTCAGCGCTTTCGACACCGGAAGTGAATGGATGAGGTCCCGGATTTTACATCTTTTTTTCATTTTGACACAATTTTAGTAAATTTTTTTGGTTTTGATGCAATTTTCCGCTATTTTTTTTTTTAAATGTTTTTATAAAATTTTGCTACAACTTTCCGCCATTTTGGTTTTTTAAAAAAAATTGATTTAATTTTCCGCCATTTTGAGTTTTAAAGTTGTTTTCCTCTTATTTTTTTTTCGAATTTTGTCAACCTTCTACTATTTTGTACTTTTTTTTTTAAAAAAAAGTTGATGTTATTTTTTTATTTTTTTTCCCGACATTCTTATCACATTTCACTACTGTGCATTTCCAGACTCTCCAACAAAAGCCTTCTTACTTTTTACACTCACTCAAACAGTTATAATAGAAATGCTCTCCGCATTCTAATCCCTTAAATCGATGCTGCTGCTGCTTTCTCAACCCAACCCAAAACCCTCGTCTCCCATTGGTCCACGTCCCAACTACGACCAAAAACAATTTTTCCACTCACAAAACTTAAAAACAAAAAAAAAATTTCCACTTTACAACTCCCAAAACAACAAAAAAACACCAATTTTCTACATCGCGCCCTCTCGCGACATCTCCTCAAACCGCGTAATCCTCTTAACTTTAACGCGAAATAACGACGTTCTTTTCGTTTTTTTTTCAGCTTTTCTTCACTTGAAAGATGGCGTGGAGCGATTCGAATCGTGGAGTCGCGACGATGCGACGTTTTCCGTCCGGGGTCAAAAGGTCAGCGTGTGTCCGAGTCCGTCAGAGGGCGTTCTGTGCGTGGCGCACTTGCCCCTCATCTACTCGGAGAGCGATTTCGACAACTTGGTGCAAATGTGCGGTCCCGTCGTGCGATGTTTCCTCATGCGCAGCTCGAAATCAGGTAGTTTTCTCTCGCTTCGTGTCAGTCGCGAACGCAGCTCCGTCCGACTTTTATTGCTCCAATTTGTCCTCATTCCCCGCATTCCTCACCAGACGTCGCGCCGACGACAGTCGCCGGTCGTCGGTCGTCGGCAGTTGGAAAAAGCGGCGATTAGGTCTTTTATTTTTGTTTGATTTACGACGTATTACTGCGATAATTAAGCAAGGAAAGAGCGTAAAGGTTGGTGATCGATGGCACCCTAATTCGTGCTTGGGGGTCGGTTGCCATGGAGACGAGAAAACAAATCACGCCCTGAAGGACGCATTTCGCGAGTTGCGAGTGCACTGGAATGAAATATGCTTTTGTTTCTAACTGATCGTTTCCTCGTTATCCAAATAAATGCCAGTCGATCGAAAGTAAAAGTTACGCCCAATCGGAAGCTTCTTCACACTATATTGATCCGTAAACATACTCGGATACGGTATGGTACCGGTATCTTTTTCTACCGACGGTAATAAAGTCTTCATGTACCAAAGGTCTAGAGTTGATGTCTTCTCAAGGTTGATTGGTTGAGTTTTTTATTGAGTTTATATGGGCGAAAGTTGACGTCATGATTCGCGCTAAGTGTGAAGAAAATGAATAAATTCTTCTTCATAAGATCTCTAAATCTACTTACATTACAAAATAATATACTTTAAAAACTTAAAATACGGTACGTTGTTTTGTTGGTTTGTTAGTAAAACCTAACAGAAAACTACAGTTTTTGTTGGTAATGTCAATGTGAAAGCAAAAGGTGTGGCAAAATCTTATACAGTCGAACTTCATTATAACGAACATGTTTTACAATAAAATCCTCGTTATAACGAATGATTTTGATATACTCATGTATGTCCATCCTATACTAATTCATCTCGATATAACGAAATCCTCATTATAACAATCGAATTATTCGGTCCCTTCAGCTTCGTTGTAATGGGGTTCGACTGTATATCTTTTCTCAACCTTGGTCTTCTGTTTGGTTTGGTTGATTTTTCGTAAATCTGATGTTGAAATAATTCTACGTCCAATCATTTTGAAACCTGATTCGACTTCTCAAACTTGACTAAAGGCTTCAAAATTGATTCAATCCTGCACATTCCTGTAAGTAGCTGAAGGGATAAGATTTCTTACAACACTCTGGAATCCTATTTGGATGGAATTTTAAGAGATTTATTTATCTTTAGGATTATGATCTGAAGGCTTTTAAGAGATCATTTCCAAACTGATGGTGTGAATGCTTTTTTTCCACTATTAAAGTTGCTCTACTTGATCTCATTAGAGCAGATCTAGATCACATTTTTCTCGATCCACAGCTCGAGTGATTTATTAAGGAAGCTGTCAAGTATTTTCTGCTTCTTTGCATCACAATATGCAAGTAGCCATGCAGGAAACTTCCATGTGAAACCAGACATCAACTGATGGACATTGAGTGACACCTCATTTCTCCTTTGCTGTGTGACCATTGAATACCAATGGCTTAGCTGACTGGTACCAAATTTGGTGTCAATCCAAAGCCAAGTTTGTTGTGCCCTGCAGGGTTAAAACAAGAGGATGACTATACTTGTAGTATCTCCTTATGGAATGGCTGACTAATGATGTTGTATAAAGCAAGAGTCAGCCAAAGAGATGAATTTCCCTTAATGGCTTTTGCAATTACAGTTAAGTAATGAAGTCTTCTGTGTAAAGAAGAACAATCCTCACCTCGTGACTAATTACAGTTATACATGGCTTAGGGTTGGAGGTGGACCAGAACTCTTTAGCTCCTTACTTTGCACTTTCCAATTGTTTAAGCAGAAAATAAATGCCCCTAGTCACATTCAAAAAGTCGAGTGTTGTGTTAAAAAAGAAAACAAGCGTGCTGATTGGTTGAATGAATTTTGAAAATGGTCATTTTTGCGCCCCTGCCCAAACATCTGACATCCTCCTTTTACTTTTATTTTAGACAACTAAAGTCTGAGAAAACTACTATATAATATCAGGTGGAAAATACAAGTAAATCTAGTTAATTTTTTTACTAACACATTATGATAATATATGAAAATTACGTATCAACTGCACCTTGTTGCAATCTTGCTCTTCAAATGATGTCTAGGCCAAATGTCATTTGCTCCTGTGTAAACGCACTTAACATTCAACATTCAAAAGTAGCGAGTTTTGTGTTAAAAGTATGTTGTCTTAAAAAACGAGTCCTGATTGGTTAAAGAGGGAGAATTTTCAACTTCATTTCAATTCATCACTAAAGGAGAAGAGCACTTAGAAGAGTCAAGTGGTCAGGCGGTTAACACTAATAGTGTTATAATAATCAGAATTCAGAAGAGTAACTACAATTTTTAGGCCAACAAGCAAAATTTATTTTGGGGCTTCGCCATCAAAAATTTTAAGATGAATGAAACGTGACATACACACAAGCATTCAACATGTGATATTTTAAAAATAAACAACCAGTCGTACACATGAAGATTGAAGATGAAAGGAGCCCTCGGGTCGGGAGTTGGAAATTTCTCAACCCCCTAAGCCCCCTAAGCAATAAGCATTGCTTGCCTTTGCTACCCAATAATTACGCCCCTGGTTGAGAATAGTATTGATGGCTTTAGCCGAGTGAGAAATTTGTAAAATGTAGTTATCAATGTTTCACAAGAGAAATTTAGACTTAATGTTGGTGTCATCTGTCATGTTATTGCAGGTGCCAGTAAGGGGTACGGTTTTGTGGAGTACGCGTCGAAAGCGGCGGCTCTGCAAGCGCGAGACCTGCTGGACGCCAAAGAGATCTGCACTTGCAAACTTAGGTGCGACTGGCTCGATCCGAATCGCGCCACCTATAAAAGTCTGCACTCGCGCTGTTTATTCGTGGACCATTTACCGCCCGAATTCCGCGACGTGGACGAGTTACGACGCGTTTTCAGCGTCCTTGTTAAACCTATTTATTGCCAGGTGAGTGCCAACTTTTTCCTTTTATCGCCGGCCATCATTTTTATTCGGCTTTCATCTTTTTTTTTTTAGGTCGTGCTCAAGAACAATTGTCCGACCGGCATCGGTCTGGTGGAATTCGATTGCGCCGACTTTGCCGAAGAAACGCAGTCGCGTCTCAACGGCTACTCGCTGGAGAAACGCAAGATGCGAGTGAGCTTTTGCATGCCGGGAATCCACGCGATGACCATTTGCAACAAACTCGTCAACGACCCGAACGTAAGAGTTCATCACCCTTCACCCGGGGCGAAATTTTCATAAGCACGGGAAACACCCAATTTTTATGCGGCGCGAGGTCGATCGACCTAGGCAGGCGGGAAATCCGATTCCCGGCGCCAGGCAAACTAGTAGGAGAAATTTTTTCAAAAACTTTTTCCTGGATTTTCCTGTTATGGGGATTAAGGAAGAGCATTGAAACGATATTCTAAAAACGGGTTTCGTGTTTTAATTGACCGCTCTAATTCCAGGTGACCACTACTAAAAGGCCTTTGCTCCCTGACCCACAACAGTCGCCTCTACAATCGCCTTTGTTAGCCTTACAAAATGGAGCGCAGTGTAAATATTTAATTTTTGACGCGCCATCTGGCGAGATTGAGCTATAATTAATTAATTAATTAATTAATTAATCGCCCGTCTGTTTACAGTCTTCCACAATTTACAGTGCAGTTTATTGGCCGGTCAGCTGCAAAACGCTCGCAAGGGGGCACCTTTGGGTCTGTTGGCGACTCCACCGCCACCTCCTGGCCCAGTTTCGCACCTCACCACTTCCATTAACAACAACAGCGCACAAATTCAGGCGGCCATGATGCTGCTTTTGGCCGCGCAGGCGCAGAATGGACAACAACAACAACAGCACCATCAACACCAACACCAGGTTTTTTTTTTTTTTTTTTTTTTTGGGGTATTTTTATGTTGGGGTTTATTTAGTAAAAATAGAAAATGAAGGCGATAAAAATGATTTAAAATGATAGAAAAAATGGTTGCAGTCTGGTAAACAAACATTGTTGGCAAAAGACCAACAAGTAGAAGAAGAAAGACTTTGTTTTTCATCTCGTTTGCTATTTGAATGATTTAACTCGCTTCTGGTTTTGCAGAACTCGCTGCTTGGAACTCCACAGAATATCAGGGGCATCAACAACAACAACAACAACAGTAATCCAGTGCTTACAAACAGGGTAAATATAGACATTTTTTATTTTTATTTTTGAATTTTTTTGTTAAAGGTTTTTTTTAAGTGAAAATATTTTTTCTTTAAATTTTGGACCAAAAATTTAAATTTTCAAATTTTTTGAACAAGTTTTTGGTTTATAACTAAGGCCCGGAACTTGATGCCCGAAAAAACACGAAAATATTCGCATACATATTCCCTAAAAATTATCAAAATATTCCTACAAATATTCCGATATATTCCGATATATTCCCGTATATTCCAATATATTCCCATATACCGAAT
>JAQFZP010002461.1:0-13614 GCA_034695745.1 Geophilus truncorum | reverse complement strand
CGTGACTTAATTGTCATTCACAAGTGAACTGGAAACAGTATTTCCCTTATTTGAATAAATCTCTTTTTTTGAACCACCCTGTACATATATTTATTTTTGTTAAATAATTTTCTTTTAATTTTTAAGGTTCACGAACGTGATCAAGATATGGATTTCGTGCTTCTGATCGTGCGAAAATTCCTCGCTTCGTGCTCGCGTCATGTGAAAGTCATTTTAATGTCTGCGTCGTTCGATGTTGAGCGTTTTGGGATATATTTTTCTCAATTCGAAGGTGATCGCGAAGTGCAACCGCAGTGCATTCAGCTGGATCACACGAAACATCCGATTTCTGAGTATTGGTTGAGTGATTTGCAACAGTTGGGCGAAGTAAATGTTATTTTTAATTGAAAATTTAATTTTTTCAACTTTAAAATTTTGTTTTAAGATACCGCTGATGGACATTCGAGACCCGAGCATCGACGACAAGATGTTTGTTCTCGCGCATGAGTTGCTCAAAACGTTCGATCACATCGAACTCGAGGAGCAAGAGTAAACATTTTTTTTTTTTTTTTTTTTTTTTTTATATTTTTTTATTTTGAAATTTAATTTCTTTTTCACAGTGTACAACCAGGAACGAAATTCGCTCCTAATCGTGGCGGGGTTTTGATTTTTTTACCTGGTGAGGAAATAACGAACTAAAAATGAAAACTTGAATTTTTAACTTATTTTTTTTTTTGCAGGTATTGACGACATTCGTCGCATGGACAACGTTATGGATGCTGATAAGTTGGTTAATCAGTGGTGGATACTGGCATTGCATTCGTCGTTGAGTGATCAGACGTTCGGGAAGAAAGGAATGAGAGTTTTCGAGAGACCGCCACATGGATATCGAAAAGTGATTTTGTCGACGAACATAGCGGAAAGTTCAATCACAGTTCCCGATGTCGCTTACGGTTAGTTGGTTTTGAGTTAAAAGTGACTTTTGAAAGGTGATTTTTGATTTTGTTTTTCAGTTGTTGATTTTTGCCTTACGAAAAACCAAATTTGTGATAAATACACTAATTACTCGAGTTTGACGATGGAGTGGGCTTCGAAAGCCAACTGCACTCAGAGAAAAGGTGAAATAAATAATTAAAATTTTTAAAAATTTTGTTTATTTTATTATTTTATTTTTTTAATGATAGGTCGGACCGGTCGAATCGGAAAAGGCCGCGTTTATCGATTGATTCCCAAAGAGTTTTACGAACAGAGTTTTTTGGAGTACAATCCACCGGAAATGACACGTTGTCCGCTTGAAAGTATCGTTTTGAAAGTTAAGCAGTTGAATATGGGTGAACCTAAAGCAATTCTCGCATTTGCACTTGATCCACCTAAATTGGGCGACATCGAACGAAGCGTTTTAACTCTCAAAGAAGTACATCAATTTACAAAAAACTTTGTTTTTAATTTTTTATTATCAATTTTTTTTTTAAATTTTAGATTGGAGCATTAGATATTTGCACTGGTAACATATTCACGCCTTTTGATGGAGATTTGACATTACTCGGACTGATTTTGGCTGAACTTCCGGTCGATATCCACGTTGGGAAACTGATTGTGTTGGGACATATTTTCGGGTTCTTCGAAGAATGTCTCATCATTGGTAAATTAATTCAAAAATAAAACACTTATAATAAAATTAATTTTTTATATTTTTATTTTTTGCTAGGTGCTGGTCTGTCGGTAGCCTCTGTATTCAGCATGATTTACAGGAAGGAACTCGAGTGTTGGAAGTTAGTTTAAGAGAAATATTTGGAATTTTTTCAGTTTAAAATTAAAAATTCTTTTTGTTTCTTAATTTAGCAACAAGGTGGCGTTTTCAGATAAATCTTTCAGCGACTGTTTTGCGCTTTTAAACGCTTATAAAGTGGGTTTGAAAGTGATAAATTGTTAATTTCGAGTGTAATTTCATGATTTCTAATCTTCCAGACATGGACGAGAAGGAAACACGATCGCATTTATCGTACGGAAGGGTTGAAAACGGAGAAAGAGTGGACAGAGCGCAATTACTTGCTCGGAGCCAAGCTGGTGCAAATGGAGTACGTGGTCGAGGAATTGACGAACCGCGTGGCGAAATTCAACATTCAACCCGGAACTCACACTCGCGACCTGGGAACAGCAGAAGACATGTTGATTTTGAAGATTATAATCGCGGGTGCCTTCTATCCCCATTATTTTACACGGGGTGACCTGAACGAAGAGTATATAGCCAGAGAAATGAGCGGCAAAGACCCCTGTTCAACGATTGTGGTGAGAAACAGTAAAAATTAAATTTTATTGTATAAAATTGTTAATTTTTTTAAATATAATTATTAGATGTCGGGGTTACCGCTTGATCACGCGTGTCTTTATAAACACGACATAGAACAGATGTTTAAAGATTACCATGTGCGGACATCGTTCGAAAGTTCCAGGTTTTGAAAATTAAATTTTTCATATTTTAATTTTTCTAATTATTATTATTATTATTATTATTTATTATTATTTTTTTTTTTTGGAAAAAAGATGTTATGTCGAATTTCAGCGATCTTCGAATCAGTTATTTGGTGGTACGATTTTACCTGCTGTTTATATTGCTGTGAAGAGACGGTAAGTTTGGAAAATTGATATTGTTAAGAGTGATGAGATTTAAATTATTTTTTTAATAGATTGCTTCGAGATAAATTCATCATCAGGGTATTGACACCTGAAACAGTGCGTAGAGAATTGGATGCGATTGATTTGATTAGACAGAAAAAAGAAGGCGATGCTTTGGGACGTGTTTCGACTAGGTAAAATATGATTTTAAAGTTTTTAAATGTACAAAATTTATTTATTAAATTTTGTTACAGGATTTCTCTGAGTGAGAGATCCGATTTGGACAAGCCAGAATTGCCTCCGATAAGTAGAAGCATGTTTTATATCAAAGTCATCTGGGTAAAAAAAAATTAAGAAATAATAAAATATTTAAATTATTAAAAAATTATTATTTTAGCAACCAGGTCGCAATTTCTCGAATTATTCAACTTTTTGGGCACAACGGGATGATGAGGAAGTCGAAACGACGCTCAAAAAGATGCTGGGAACCGTCAATAGCTGTGATATTGAAAGCGAGCCCGTTAGTAGAAAATCATAAAAATTAAAAAAATTTATAAAAATAAAAAAATTTTAAATAGGCAATTAAAGAAATCGAACCCGGGTTTCTCTGTTTGGCTCCTTGTTCGCACATCAAACACCCAAATTACCCAAAACCCTACCTCCGTGCACGTGTAGAAGACGTTCAGCAAAATCAAGTCATGGTTTGTAAAATTTAAAAAAAAATTAAAAATTATAGAAAATTAATTTTTTTTTTTATACTCAGGTTGCGTTTTTTGATTACGGTTACATCGAAGCAGTGCAAAAAAGAGATTTGCGCCATTTGGATCTGAACGTGTTTCCGGCTCTCGATCGTTCTGCTCTCGCTTTTGAATTCGTTCTGTCCGAAATCAAACCGCCAGCCGAATATACTCACAGCGGGTGGTCAAACGATGTCATATCGTTCATTAAAAACCGCACGGCCGACGCTCCAAGACATTCCGTTTACTGCGAAGTGTATTCGGCCGTACAGAGAGTCGTGCATCTCAGACTGCTCACTGAAGACGGGTGCATTAACGACGAGTTGGTGGAAAAGGAGTGGGCGGAAGCGACTGAGGAATCGTATTTGTCGAAAGTAATGATAGAAGAAAATTTTTTTTTTTTTGTGTTTTTGAATTTATTTTATTTATAAAAAAAATAGCAAAATCACAATGCGCGAGTGAATTACAACGAATACGACGATACAAGCAGCGAAATGGCGGATTATGATGATGATAACGACTGTTTGTTTGTGGAAGGCTTTGATCAGAGAGAGTTGAAGCACACCGAGAGACAAGTGAGACAAATGCTATAAAAACTTTTTATAGCATTTTTTAAATTTGTTGTTATTTTATTATTTTTTTAATGAGAATTGATTTAATGTTTATTTTATTTTTTTATTTTTAGATTACAATCAAGGGACCACAGAGTCCGCTCGAAGTGAAGTTCGCAAGTTTGCAGAAATGTGGAGTTGTTAGGTTAAAAAATATTCAAAAAAAATTGAAGATTTTAAATTTAAAAAATAATATTATTTTTTTTAGACCTGTTCAAATCCATCCTGAGAGTGTCAACTGTGTTGTTTTGGACGCAGAACCGCACGATAACTGCGCACGATTGATGGTCGCCTCTGCCATCGGATACAATGCCACTAAAGAAGTAATGGTGTGCAGAGACACGACGCTTTTACCGAATATCCACAATCTTCCAGCGTTGGTGTCGATGATTTTTGCGCCGACTGTCGAAATGAGGTTTTATAAAATAATTATTACTAACAAATATTAATTATTATTTAAAAAAAAAATTATTTATAATTAGGGCTGATAATAATTACGTGAGATACACCGGCGTTTTATGCGGTCTTGGATGCAGAGAAGGTGTCAGGATTCCTCATTTCGACGAACACGACATGGAGATTGCTTTTGACACTGAAGTTACAGACGAGGATCTAAAAACGGTTATTTTTATATTTAAAAAAAAAAAAAAAAGATGTTAATATTTTGTTTTTATTATATTAATTTTCAGGTTAATTTCCTCCGACACCAAATTCTCGGTCGATTGAGACAAAGTTGCGATCAGCCAATGGATAAGACGATTGGAAAATCAAGTCAAGCTAAACTTCGAGACGTGCTCCGAAAGTAAAACAGTCACATTTATTATATTAAATTTTAAAAAATAATTAAAATTGAAATTTTTTCTTTTTCTAGTTTTATTTGCAAACAAAGACGAACTGTCGAGCGTTGTTTCTATCACAGCTCGTTTCAATGGGAGAAAATACCGGAAGACAGACTGATGCAGCAAGAATCCAACTTTGAAAATGCTGAAAAGCTATTGATTAAAGGAATTCGTTTGCGAACGGCGGAAATTATGGATAATTACGAGGAGTTATTAGCGATCGAACGGTAACTGAGATTTTAGTGGGATTTTGTTATATATAAATTAATTTTTATGTATTTTAGTGGTGGAGAATCGGTTTTCAAGAAAATCCGTTGTCTTTTCTGCAAAACCGACATCAAAACTTATCGCGAGTTTGCAGCTCACATCGAGATGAAGGGGCATCGAGAAAGTGTTCAGTTTTTGTACGGGTTACGACAATAATTTATTTTCTTTTAACTAACCTTGTCATATTTTCTTTTTTCTTAACGTCCCATGTCCAAATTCAGGACATTTTTTTCTTGCGTTACTTTGTAACACACATTTTCCATCGTTTTTTAATGCAGTATTACCATCCTAATGCAAAGTACAAAATAAAAATTATTTTAAGGTTGTTTGAAGTAGATGAGCTATTTTTTCTTCAAATTAAATCGAGGCAAAGCCGAAAATAATTTTAATAAAAATTTATCTTCAGGTTTAGTGAAGTCTATTTTACAGTTGACAGGACAAAAATAGATCAATTAAGCACCGTATACAAATAAAGTTGAATTTAAAAATTGACTTAAAGTAAACAAACACAATTTTTTTTTTTCAGTTTTATGTTTTTTTTATACTAATATAACAATACTTATTGCTTTGAAGTAGATTACAAACTTCCATTCACATTTTTTTTATCTCATTTAGCAAAACATATCGACTAACCCATTAAGAATATTACACCACACATTGGATTTTCGTTGTTTACAAAGCTGCACTACAGTAAATCCTCTTAATTCCGAAAAGAAAAGAAAAAACTACGGTCACCATGTTTTGTTTGTAACGTGGTTAAGTCCTGGTATCCCACCCTTAAAAGTTTAAAGGAAAATTATAGGATTTTGGGGGAAGTTGGAAGTATGAGTAATGGTGGTTTTTAACATTGAAATGCAAATAATTGCAATTTGGCGTTGGTTTTCAGTTTTATGAGTTTTGTTTGAGTTATTAGCGGTTCGAGATTATTGCTGATTAATGTTTGGATTTGAGAGATTTGCTGAGGTAATAAATTTGGGATTTATTGTACTGCGAATTTGATATTTGTTTAGGAAATTAATGGAATTTTTTCGGGTTGTAAATAGATATTTTTAGAAAAATTTTATTGTTTTTATGTTTTAGTTTTTCGTGAAATTTTGCAGTTTTTTTTTTTTAAATTTCATAAAGTTTGGTATAATTTTTTATAATTTCGTCAAATTTTCATTGTTTTAGCAAATTTCTCACGATTTCTTCAAAATTTTACAAATATTTCTTGAAATTTCCTCAAATTTCATAAAACTTTCCAACAATCTCTCCAATTAATTTTTAGGAGTAAAATATCCTCAAAAATAAACATCACTAAAAAAAAAAAAAACCAAAAAACCTTAAATTCCAATTTCTTATCAAAAACTCACCATTTCCATACCACAACACCCTCAAAATGAAACACCATCCCTTCAAAACCGTTTATAATTTCATTTTATTTTTATTATTTCAAATCCAATTCTAAATCCAAAACAAAAAAATCCTCAGAGCATTAATGTCATAATTTCTACACCTTAATTACCTCTAAACACAATAAATAAAAAAATTAAGTATTTCACCACTTTATCCATCAAAAAATAAAAAATCAAAAAAATCATGTCTTTCAAAATTCAAACCCACGACGCTCTAGGTACATAGAGAAATATATAATAAGTATACATCGGTAAAAACAAAATAAAACATAAATAAAAATAAAAATAAAAAAAAAAAAAAAAAAAAAAGCTCACTATACAGATAAACAACAAATCGGCTAGAACTTCCAATTAATTAGTCACATTTTAAGTTTTACGTATTTTATTTATGCATATAATCATAAGGTCGATCACTGGAAGACGCTACGCGGTCCACTTCTGGTCAAGAGTTAATTTTTCCCTCCATTTTTTTAAGTTTAATTTAATTTCTGAGAAGGGCTACAGGTATTTAGTGTTTTATCCTATTAATTTTAAGCCTTCCAAGGTAAAATAAAGAAAAAATATTACTCATAAGACGCTATCACAATAATTAATAACAAACAAAAATTTATATTTAGGCTTCTACAACAGCTTAGTTTTTCTCACGATAACCTATCGATTATTGATTATACAGTACTGCAGAAAAGAAAGAATAGAAAAATCAAATCAAATTTATGTAGCAACCGTTCTCGCACTTTGTTGTATTTTTTTTGGTTTTTTTTTTTTAAATTAATTTTGTTTTCGTTTATTTTTTTTTTGGTAATTTTTTTGATGTAGAATAATGGGTGTTTTTTTCAGTTTCAAAAAATAAGTGATTTCGGTCTTTTAAATAGCTGAAATGAGTAATAGGAAATTCTGGCCAACGATCAAAGTTAAAGTGACATTTGTGTAAATTCTCACCACCAGGGGGGGGGGTAATTAAAGTGTAACTCTAAACTAAATAGTGTTTGTATTTAGTTCAAAATTTAGTCAGAGGTAATTAGCTACTGTAGCCATATTGTTTCAACTGATTTGGATGAATCACTTATATTGAGTTTAAAAGTTAAAGTGATAGTGTCACGAAAAATTATTTTTCTCAATTTTAGTAAATGGTAAATATTTATCAAAATATAAAAATGCCATATTTTTATTTTCAAATTTATCAAGTTTTTATGCCCCAATTCTGATTTCCGTTTTAAACTTAAAAATTTTAAATGAAATGTTTCACAAAATCTTAGTTTATAAATAAAACTGTATATTTTTTTACGCATGCTCTTTAACACGGAGTAAGAAAAACAATTAATGACACTGTCACTTTAAGTAAAACTACTATTTACTTTACATTAAAGTCACCAATTGACATTCTAGATAAAATGTTCACAAATTTAAATTAAAATAAAATTTTTTTTGTGGACTTTTTATATTAACAAGCTATGACATTCTGACTAAATTCGGTATAAAAAACATGATTAATAATTAAGTTACAGCTATTGTCAATTTTCTGCCCCTTAAAATCCTATGAGAGATTTTTTAGGTAGGCTGCCCAGTATAACTGAGGTCTCAATAGTGAGAAAAGGATGAACTGATTGGTTTAAACGCCCCTGCTGGTGAAAATAAAAATTAAACCAATGCACGTATTGGCTAGAATTTCTTATGACATCATTTCAGACAACTCAGTGACCGAAATCATTTTTTGAAACTAATTTAATTATTTTTAAAAATTTTCCACGTAAATTATTAAAAAAAAAAAAAATTAAAATCTGGAATCAACAATTTAAAATTTAAAACTTAAATAAAACGACAGGTTCGACGAAAGAAATTTTGCTTCAAGAAGTCACACCACCTTCAAACTTGTTAATTTCATGGACGATTTCAGCGTGTTCTTCGAGAAGTTTGGCAAATTCATGGCGACGAATTTTGACGTAATCCTATAAAAATAAAAGAAAAAAATTATTCTAACTTGCAACCATTACATAAATATATAAAAATCATCTTCAAACACGCTTTGACGGTTAAATCAAGCGATAGTAAAGTCTGCTTTGAAATTCAGATGTGGGTATCCACGTATGAAACTCGCATGCCAATATTTTGATGTCGAAGCCGAATTCTAAATTCTAATAGCTGTATGTTCAGTTTTGTGATTGACTTTGGTCTTTACGTAAATGTTTGGTTTTTGAAAGTTTGGCATTTTTTTTTAAAGATGAAATAGTTTTCAATCAGTTTTTGAAAAAAAAACAACAATCTAGTTTTGGATCAGTTTTTGAAGACTAAATCAATAGAAGTAAAAATGAATGGTAAATCAAAATGCCATTTTGGAATGATTGTATATCAGTAATTTAATTGTTGAATTATTCGTAACAAGTTTTTAATTAAATTGTTGAATTAAAGTTTTTGAAGTCAATTGTTATAATTGAATTGTTGAAAACTTGAATTCAACAATAAAATCCAAGAATTCAACAACTAAATAATTGATTTAAACGCTTAAATTCAATAATTCAAGTGAATTGTTAGAATTCAATTGTTGATTATTGTTTTTTGAATTACAGTTTTAAAGTCAATTAGAATTCAATTGTTAAAAACTTGAATTCAACTATAAAATCTAAGAATTCAACAATAAAATCCAAGAATTCAACAATAAAATTCAAGAATTCAACAATAAAATTCAATATTAATTCAACAATTGAATTATAATAATTGTACTCAAATTCAACAATTCAATTGTTAGAACTTTTAGAATTCAACTGTAAAAATTCAATTGTTGAATTATTAGTTTTTATTATTGGATTCAGGTTTTGAAGCCAACTATTAAAATTCAAATATTGCAGTTAAGTTGTTAAATTTCAATGCTTGACTAGCTGAATTTCATTGTCAAAATTCAACAATTAAATTGTTTGATTTCAATTATTAAAAACAAACTTGCTCAAATTCAATTGCTAATTTAATAAATTCACAGTTGATTTAATTACTCTATTTGATGTCACCAGATAACAATCTCCATCTTGAAATTCAATACCAAGTCAACAATTCTCCTCATCCAACATCCAACAAAAAAATTGATTTTGAACAACTCCATTGTCTCCATGACAACAATGCACACAAAATTAATTGCTAGTTTCAATAATTGAGGTTAGACACACAATATGACAATAATAATTTTTTCTAAGCAAACAAAAAGAAAAAAATCAGGTGTAAAATCTAAATGAAAATTATCCATTAAACTAAGTGACAGACTCATTTCTATTTGATCCAATTACAAAGTTGATCACACACACTTCTTACTTTTGATTGGACGCCCCAAGTGTGGCTTTTAGGCATCTTGCCAGGAAATCAGGCAATAGGTTTTAAGTGTGTATCTGCTTTTTACCACCACAAGACCCACAAAAAGCCACAAACTAGAGCAAAAAGTGCTCCATGTGTAATAATCAGTCTTAAAAATGATCAATTGCTGCACTAAGTCATGGCCAAACTTGGGATTGGCTAAGATTAAGGTTTATGATTATGACCATCCACAGTCTCTTTTATGTCCATTAAGTATCTTTCACATAAAAACTTTAAAGAAAGTATGCAAAGTTCGACGGTCCATTTTAAGTGTGTAGACTGTAAATGTAAATTGTAAACAGCTAAAATTAAGGTTTTTAAAGTGTCTAAAGTTGAAGCCATTTTCTAAATCTAAACATTTGAACAACTTAATAATGTATTAGTATTAGGAATATAAGTTTACATTAAACCATCAAAAAAGAGTGTTGATTTTATAAATCTAATATTTAGTCTCACATCTGACTTGAAGCCAATTTTAGACGTTTGGATTTACTTGACAGGGTATAGGTTTATAAAATCATAAATTAATTATATGATTTCTATGATTGAAAATATTTTATTAAATTATGACATTAAAGATTTCACTGATTTCATTTGATTTTGCTTGACTTACAAATCATAATTCACATGTGTGTAAATATGCTAACATACATTAATCCATGTTGCCACCTAATGTTGAAATTTGTAACTTATGAGTTCTAATCTACTGCAGAAATTTACTGAAAGTATTTTGTAGTTATACTAAAAACTATAATTATTATCCAAATTACATTATAAAATTATGTCACATCACAAAATTGATGTTGTTTGCACTTGATTAGTTCTTAAATTTGTCACCAGTTTGACTATTAATATTTCATAGATAGTAGTTGTTGTTCAAACTGTGATTCATGACCTTTTATTTGACATTAAAATGTTGTTGTTTTAAATTTATTTCATTTACTTTCACTTTAACCAATGTAAATGCCATATTTGCATGTTACTTTATGCACTTCAGTGTTATTTTAATTCATTAAAAAAATTGTGTGTTGATATAACCTAAATAAACATTTTCTTCTACATCTCATCCATTGTAATGTTTGTCCATTAAAAATTAAAAATACTAAAACATTTATAAACACAGTTTCAAAATCTTTTTTCAATATTTTCACATTGGCATAATATATAATTCAGTTGTTTGCTATTGTTGAAAATAAAATTTCAACGTTTCTTTATATTGTTTCAAGCAAGGTTTAATGAATTTTTCACATTGTTGCATGTGAATTTCAATTGTTTATCATTGTTGCAAATTCAATTTTACAATGTTACAATAAATTTCAATTGCTTCAGATTGTTCCAATGCATTTTGACATTGCTAGAATAAATTTCAATGTAATTTCACATTGTTACCCATTATTTTTACCAAGTTTTAACTGAAAAGTGTTAAACTCAATGTTTATCTTGTAGAGCTGATGATATCTGTGAAATGTTTGCTGTTTCCAGCATTTCACCATTTTAATTGTGTCATTCTGCTAATTAAAGGACAATTATACAAAGCAGAGCTTCTAAAAACAGCCACTTATGCTTATGACTTGTCATTTCAACTGTCCCTTAGTAATTTGACAGCCACATTACAGCATTCTTTTCAATTAATCCTTCTCAACTTCTAATGCCTACTCTATAATTCACCAAGCAATGCAGTAATTTGTATAATTTCATCTAATTAAAATAGCATGATTAATTAAAACTTGCAATAGGTGCAGCAATTAATGAATGCCCCTATTTTTAACCCATCTAGCTTCACTGCTCAGCAATTTCATCGATTTATCTAAATCCCTTTTTAGTCAAGAATATAAAATAGTTCTCCAAACATTGTTAGTAGCCATATTTAATTTTAAACAACAACAACAACAACCATTTATTAGTGTTGTTTCTTCGAGGGACAGGTCTGGCTTTAGAGAGCGGCGACCCGGGGGTTTTGGGGCTCGTGGGGTTTACGACATTCGATTTCTTGTCAATTTCCTTGCGGGAGGTCTCGTTCACGCTTTACTAGAAAACCACTGCATTATTAGCGGTCAAAATTGGGTTAGCGGTTCCCTTTCCGCTCGCGTTGCTCACGTTTTGGAATGTAATTTCTAAAAACCAGATACCGCTTTCTCTGTAATGTACTGACTTCTAATCGAGTTTTTAGAAGTTTAACTCAAGTTAATTGTTGAAAAATCTTTTTTTAGAAGATTCTTGGGAAAAAAATAGTAAATTTTACGTTATAAAACAGGGGTGGTATTTGTAAAAGTTTGCTTGAAATATTGCATATGAATTTATGTATTATTAGTAAATACTTAAAGGTCAGATGAAGTGAACTGATTTATTGTCAGAAATAGTAATTAATCGTCGCCAAATGGTTTTTTGACGCGTTAAATTTTGTAAAAAAAACAATTTCAAACAGTAAATGTCAGAATAAGGATTTTGGGAATTCTAAGTTTGTGACGCACGAATACCCTGTTTTAGAGAATTTCGGGATTAAATTCTGGATCAGTCGCTAAAAACAACGAAAGAATTGCGGGCAAATTCTCCAACAGGGGCAGCAAACTTCGTGACGTCGTAATCGCGGCAGCTCCCATAATCTATTTTCCTTTTGACATTCACTTTTTTCGATCGGTTTTTACTACAAATTTTAATGTGTCTGAAAAGCGTTTGGCAACGATCAATTATTGTTTGTGATGAGTAGATTCATATTTAATAATAAACCAGCTCTGTTCACTTGACCTTTACAGTAAGCATACCTTATGCAAAATTAAGTTGACAAACACTACACTAGGTGCAGTGTTGAATCCAGAACTTTGAAGCAGGGGGAAAAATAAAAGTCAGGGGGTACATAAAAAAAAATTTGAGATGTTATAAATAAATACCACCTTGTCTTATACAGAGCACTTTATTTTATTACATATCCTTAATTTTGTGTGGGGGCATTAGAATAACTCAGGCGGCCGGCAGGGTCAGGATCCCCCCTAATTCCCCCCTGGACTCAACAATGTCTAGGTGGCACTCAAACTGCAATTTTCTAACAGTATATTGTACTGAATAATACAAAATTGAAGAAACTAAAAAAATAACATTTCAATGTCTAGATTCATCTTTAATAATAAACCAATTCAGTTTTCTTTACCTACAAAAATTCCATTATTTCACCGTTCAATAAATTGCCTACAACTTGAAAAACAATTTTAAAAGTGCTTCAGGTACTCCAAAGTCCAAACCCAACACATACAAAACATCAATAAATTGTCTTCGCTGTCCACAAGTCCATTGTATCGACATCCATTACTTCAATTACTTACTACAATTTCATCTATGGCTACCTATAGTATCCATTGAAAAGCTCCATATTGTTGTAAATGCATTAAGTATTGCACTTAACATCACTGTCACCAAATTAATAGACTTGTGAAAGGATTGGCCAACTTCATATCCATTCTAGGATTTTCCTGTCAATTCTGATTCATATCAAAGTAATGGGAGAACATAAATCCTGCAATTCTATTTGTCCTCCTGAACCTGATAAGAATGTTGCTGAAATGACTATTTTGTGACAGAAAATCGTTACAAATTCCAAGTCTATTCTCCTATACACAGCCGTACAAATTGTTATAGTTATCACTTTGCAACTGTTATTCTGGAGTTGGATTTACAGAGAGTTGTACTAACAGCGATGTTACTAGTAACAATATTGTAAAGCTAGCAATGTTGTAAATTAGCAATAAAAGCGTAATTCATTAAAGATTTAACATCGATTGCAAATTTTCTAGAAATTTTTAAATTAGCAATTATTGTAGTAGCATTTTTCTGTGTCAACCAA
>JAQFZP010002460.1:0-13618 GCA_034695745.1 Geophilus truncorum | reverse complement strand
ATATATAAGTTCAAGTTCAAATCCGATGATGAATGTGTTTGTTGTGTCACGTGACTCCCTTCAGGCGACAACATTCGCATCGCTCCATAGTGATGCGAATTGCGAATCGCGTGGGTTTTGTTGTCGCCGACGCCTCTGCGACGCGAATCGCGTGTAGTGTGCCACGGTCATTAGCCATAACTCATAAAAATCAACTTCCAAGTCTAGCGAACGACCTTGTCAACATTCGAGCGCACACTAGAAGCGTGTGTTTTAATTTAGGTTCACTCGCAGGAATTTCTCATTATCATTTCCACTCGGTGCATGAGGCCTTCAAACGTGAGGTCATAGCTCAGCGCGCAATGCATCACGGAACGGGCTGCACTGAAAACGACTGAAACCGTTTCCTGCTCAGCTTAAATCCAACTGATTACGAGTGATCGCAATACAAAGTCGCTTAAATACAAAATAACACTTTTTTTTTTAAGATTTTTAAATTTCTTAAATTCATGGTGGTTTGAAGTTTTTGACTTTATCAAATTTTTAAGAATTCAAAATATGAATTTTATTTTTAATTTTATTTTATTTTAATTTTTTATTTTTTTTAATTCGAACTTTTTTATTTTTAAAAATTACTAATTTTTGAAAAATTTTTAATTTATTTTAAATTTCTTGTAATTTTATATTTGTTTTGAATTTTTTGAAATTTTTAAGTATTTTTTAAATTCTGTTCTGGCTTTTAATTTCCTGCAGTTATTCTAATTCCAAAACTGCACTTCCGGTAATTAATAAGTCAGTCATTGACGAAACGGAGATAATATGGCGATGCCATTTCCTCGTATGTGTTTTAGCGGTTTATTTATTATTTACGGGTTAATCTTAGCCCAAATGTCTGCTTTATTATTTATCTATGAGGTTTGATAGTTTGGACACGATATCTGAATCAGATGATCTGATGATTAAATTAAATATAAGAAAAGCAAAAAAAAATCAAATGTCTTTTTTACTCTAAAAAATATAAAATAACGTTAAGAATCAGATAACTGACCAATAAGATCATAAAATTTTAATCACAAATATGGCTGCAGAAATGAAAAATTTTAAAATTAACTGATTTGGGTATAAAATTGGTTATAAAATTGGTTATAAAATTTAATAATAAATTTGTGAAAATTTGTACATGTTTGACAAATTATTAAAAAATTAGCAGAATTTAACAAAAAATACTAAAATTTAACCAAAAATCACTCTTCTTAAGTTAAGTTTTCAAAATTAACATTTTCCTCAAATTTCAACCCAAAAAAACCAAAATCAAATTTTAAAAAACACCAAAAATTCACCAAACATCAACAAATTTTAATTTTTTCCTCAAATTTCATCAATTGCATACAAAAACACCAAATTTCTACCCCAAAAAAACCCAGTGTCAAGTCAAAAAATCACAAAATTGGCAAAAATTCACATTAATCCCCAAATTTTTTCAATTCCATACCAAAAACACCAAATTTTCACCCCAAAAAACCAAAACATCACCATAACTTAACCAAAAAATCACAAAATTGGTAAAAAAAAATCCACCAAAATTTCACTTTTTCCCATCAAATTTCCACAATTCTCATTCCTTTCTAACCCAAAAACTTCAAACTTAACAAATAATTCACAAACTAACACTAACACTAAAAACTCACCAAAACTTGACAACAACAAAAACCTACCATCATGTCACCAAACAAACCACACATCTGTTCAAACAATTCAAAAATAAACATAACAACAGTTCCGCTCTTCCCGCATTACGTCACCCTGACTCAACATCAAGTCACCAACCAGTGATTAACCTTTTACTCATTCAAAAGTCGAAACCCACACGAAAACCTCGTGTAACATTTCAATCAAACCTCATTTCAAAATAACCTTAAACCAAAGGCCAAAAGGCGAAGATAAAATGCAATACCTCAATACAAAAACCTATTTAACCCTAAAAATCAATACGGCGGGACGTGGTACGTCACTTTACAGGAGTTAAATAGTAATTACGGTGGCAATGACACGAATAACATTTTTTCAACACGAAAACGAATCACAACAAGTTGACACTACTGTCAACAGTTTCCACTTTTCACCACCCGCCGGCGCTGCGCTGGCGGCCATTACGTCTTTGAAAAATGAAATTTCATCGCTTTTATGTTGAAAAATACCACGTTAAACCCCGAAATCGTGTAAAATCTTGCGATAAACGAGTCTAATTGCAGGATATGACTTTTTTTTACACTCTTTTACACTCTTTTTTGAGGATTTTGTTAAAGTTTCGTCATTTTTTCACCATTTTTCTTCTTTTTGTGTGCAAAACAGACAGTAATTAATTTTTTCTTACTCACTGCACCACGTCTTGCCAAGAGACGGAATTTTCGCATGTATTTGCACTGCCTTTCATCATCTTCGGGTGTTCAAGCCTAAAAAAAATGAGAAAATTGAATTAAAATTTGATAAAAACTGAACTGACCCGCTGAGGTCAAAGATCGCGGCTTTCATGTAAATAAATAAATGATTGCAAAAATGCATAAATTCACATTTCAGCGACAAAATCGACGTAAAAATTAACCGAATGCACTAAATTTAGACTCAAAATGGGAAGACACCCTCTTAAACAAAAACAAATCAATAAAAATATTCTTTTTTTTTTCAATTTTACACATTTTCCTCGTCGATTATGTCAAATCCCACTCGACGTATCACCAAAATCACTGAGAAAATTAATAAAATCCTTTTTAAAACGCAGGAATAATTTTTATCCACGATTTTACCGCATTTTTTCACATTTTTCGCTCAGAAATCACTGAAAAACTGCAGTTCCCGCTCGCAGGTTGCTTCTGTATTCCACAAAACGTCTTCAAATACACTTTTGCACCTGATTTGCACTCGCACGACGCTCACAACATCTTGGGAAATGAAATATGGAGGTTTAGTGTTCTCAAGAGCAAGGCCGGCTCGACTCAAGGTGGGAAAAGTTGCGGCGCGCAATGCATTAACGCCGTCTGGGGGCGATGGCCGCCATTATCCCTCACACTTACACGATTTTTCAAATCTCCTACGGTAAATCCGAGTAAAAATCTTCCAACTCATACATGACTCACTACAATGTTTTCCCGATCATTCGCCTTCGCTGCCGTGTGCGTTTTTGACAGCTTTTGTCACGTGACATCATCGGTCACGTGTCCCTCCATTACCGAAGGCTTGGCTTGCTTTATTCGATTCCATTGGTTGTTGTGATTCGATTTCTCGGTTTTCTTTTCTTAAATATTTTTATTTCTTTCTTTTATTATTTGGCAGGAAGTATTAAAATGTAATGTGGAGTCGTAAAAATGGAGAACAGGTGGTGAGTTTTTAGGTACAGCGCGCTCTGGTGGGAGAGCAGGGTAGCAAAAAAGCGGTCAATGCTGTGTTCTGTTGTGAAAAGTAACCTTGAGTGAATTGTTTGTTTCGTTTGTACTCAAGGAAAAAGAAAAATGTTTTTGTTGTTATTATTTTTGATTTGCAGGTGTAAACAGTTGTTTTCTTATGCATATGATTGTCTGCAAAGTATGTGTTTGTGAAGAAAATAGTGGTAAATAGAACTAGGATAAATGCATAAAAAAATATTACTGTATATAACATAAAACGGTATTTGCCTAAAAATGCATAAATCTTCATTTTTGCCCAAAAATGCATAAATCTTCATTTTTGCCCAAAAATGCATAAATCTTCATTTTTGCCCAAAAATGCATAAATCTTCATTTTTGCCCAAAAATGCGATTCAGTAAATTTAATTAAGGTTAAGGAATTGGAAAAGTAAATGGCCAAAGTTACACTGAGAAGAAAGCCAATGGCTAAAACGTTTTTTAATGTTTTTGGAAAAAAGTAAAAACAATGAGAAAGAATTTACCAAATACCGAAATTACTAATTTTAAATGTGCTCCAGTTACGAATTGCGATGTCAAGGAATATTTTTCTTCTTGATTTAAATTTATTTTAACGGATAAACGACGTTCTCTGACTGTGTGGAATATTAATTTGCAATTTCAATAATTTTTTTGATTAGAGATGATAATGAATAAAATATTATTTTGCATATTTTTTATGTTTTTAATTTTTATTTTGTTGATTTTTTTGTGCACATAAAACTGAATTTTCAATACATAAAAATCCGGGCTCAAATAATAAATCACTACGATGTTTCGTTTTCCTTGTTAAAATTACCGTTTCTGTCAGTAGATTTACCCAATTTCTAAGGCCATTGATGTCTGTTTTTGCTATTTAGAGCAGTAAAAGGGAAAAAGTGGAAGGAAAATTAGATTTGATGATACTAAATCACTTCTTTTACCCCAAATTTGACGTTTTTTTGGGTGTTATATAAAGGAAGATGACAGTTCAATGTCCATTTGTTGTGTTTCTGCTGTAGGATGGACACCAACTTTGTGGCATTGGTAAAGTATGAGTTTTTTATAATTTTTTTTTTTGTATTTGAAATCGGTTTGTAGAGGTTGATAGTTAATAGTTGTGTCATTAGAGTTGTGTGTTTTAGTGTTTTGATGTTTAGAAAATGTAAAGATTAATAATTTTTAACTTTAAAAATAGAATTTTGTCACAAAACTCTATTTGTAAAGTTGAAAACTTTTGTGGGATGTGACATGTGAGTTATTAATTTTAACACTAGAAGGCAAAATATGTAATTCTAACATTTAAAAAATTTATTGTTTATTGTTTTTATATTAGATACAGTAAACAAAAATTAATTTTTTTAATTTTAAAAATTGGCTTGAGTTTTTAATTTTAGCACTAGGTGGCAGAACATATACATATACTGTAACATCAAATCAATAGTCTAAATATTTTACTATTTTAATATCTCATATTAAAAATTTATTTTATTAAATAGAAAATTGCTTTATTCGAGTTAAAGTATCATATTTCAACACTAGGGGGCAGAGCATTTGCATACAACATTAAAACAATAACTAGTTTACTATTTTAATATAACAATTTACATTTTTTTTATATTTTTAAATAAAAATAAAGTTCTTTTGCATTTAAACTTTCAACAACAGATGGCAGAGCATTTCACCAAACACAAACATACAGTGAAAGCCCTCAAATCCGGACATAGGCGGGACTCGGAAAAAGTGGCCGGATATGGGAGCGAACGGGCTTAAGAGCGACTCTCTCAAATCCGTCCATTGAGTCATTGGCCCGTGATGGCCGGTTATGAGAGAGTTTTTATAAAAATATAGTTGTATATTTAGCTTACCTTATCTCACTTGATTTTATCGTGTCTGCGTGATAAAAGAAGCGTTTTTCGTGTCATTTCCGTGTCATTACGGTGGGCGCCATTTTCACAATTGCTGATATGATGTCACTTTATCTTCTTGTTTACTCGTTTATATATGTCGCAGATTGCAAAACATGTCTTGTTTAGCAACCTGCGCCATATATAAACGAGTAAACAAGTAAACGACAAGCTAGAATGAAGTCATATCAGCAATTTTGAAAATGGCATCCGCCGTTAGGCGAGAGATAACACGGAAAATAACTGTTTGCCCGGATTCGAGGGAGTTTTTTCTACTCTGCGGCCACCGGCCAGTGGCCGGTGGCCGGTTATGAGAACTGGCCGGGCAAGAGGGAGTTTTTAATGCAGGGGGACATTGAAAGAGTTTGGGTCCGAGACTTTTGGCCGGAAATGAGAGCTAGCCGGGGATTAGTATGTCCGGATTTGAGGGCTTTCACTGTATAAACTATTTTAACATTTTAATATCAGAAAAGTAAAAAATTATGCTTTCAACAGCAAAAATTGAGTTTTACTGCATTTAAACTTCCAATATCCAACATCAGGTGGCAGAAAAACTACTTCAACGTCAAAATTCACTTTTAACATTACAAAAAAAGAAAAATAAAAATTCATTAATTTATTTTAACTAAAAATTAATTTTCTGCATTTCCATTTCAAATTTCAAATTTCAACACCAGGTAACAGAACACATCACCAAACACAAACATATTAACCATTTTATTAAAATTTATCATTTTAATATCAAAAAAGTGAAAAATTGTACTTTGAAAAGCAAAAATTGAGCTTTACTGCATTTAATTTAAACTTTCAAATTTTAACACTAGGTGGCAGAAGACACCTGTTTAAAAATAACATTTGATATTTCAGATAACAATTTGCATTTTATTTTGCACATGTATCTTTTGCGAAGATCAAATCAAGACGAAGTCAACATCTCGATCCTACACACCGTTCAACTCTCGCGATGAATATCACAGAGCGAACTTTTATCCGGAATCTCAATTCCAATTCCCATACAATAGAGTAACTAATTCCATTTCCACATGTGCACAGAACACCACTTTAACTTATTGTATAACAGACAGAGAATACCCATTGTAAGTTGCATCAGCATTTTTTTTTTTAAAGCAAGAAAAAAAATTTAATCGATTTTCACTTTTTTTTTTTTTTTATTCTTCTTCTTCTTATTCTTTTTATTTTTTATTTTTTATTTTTTGTTTTTTTTCTTTTTTTTCTTCTTATTCTTTTTCTTTTTTCTTTTTTCTTTTTTCTTTTTTTTTTTTTTTTTCTTGAAAAAGATTTTTGAGTCATTTTTGAAAGTTTTGATGATTTTTGATGAATTTTGAGAGGTTTGAGAGGATTAAAATCAGTTGAAAACAAATTCCTTAATAAATAATTATTTTTTTAAATCTAAAAAAATCTAAGAACTTACCGGTATTGAAAATCATAAATTCGATTAAAAACCGATAATAATTCAAAAAATAGCAAAAGTTTGATCTAAAATCACTGAAACCCATTAAAAATTCCGAAAATCGATTTAAAAATTATCAAAACTGACTTAAAAATCGACTAAAACCATAAAAACTCACCAAAATCATTCAAAAAATCGAATCAAACCTTTAATTCTGAATTTCTCCGATATTTTCCAGATACGAAATCTCCGAAGCCTTCCAAAAGTATCGGGATCAAGTGAAAGAATTCGTAGACGGCAGTTTCACGGTCGATACGGAGAAATCGGTGGATTTGTTGACTCAGTTATCGCAGGAAACTTACTTATGTCCCGCTAGGGTCGAATACGTCCGACTGTTTCGTGCGATGGATATTAACGGCAGATGGCGCATCATTCTCAACGTCGAAGGCTTTTTCCAAACCGTGAGACTCGAAACGTGCACGTGAGTAATATTTGGTGGAAATTCGTAGAAAATATCGGGTTTGGGGTTTTAGTTGTTTATGAAGAGTTCGTAAAAATTTTGGGAGGGGAATTAGAAATTTCAGGGTTTTTAAACATTTAAAAAAAAAAAATTTGGGGATTCAGTGGAACTCGTTTGTAACGTACTCGGTTATAGCGAGATCCTCTGTTATAGCGTAACGTTTTTTGTTTCCTCAACTACCGGTATATAACCGTTATACAGTACTAAGTTACTCGGTTTTATAACGTCAACTCGGTTATAAGGTCATTTTCAAGCCCGTCTCTTGAGAAACGTTATAAACGGGTTCCACTGTATCTGGTACCAAAAACTTAGATTTTTGGTTGGTTAAGTGATAATTTGGTCAAATAATACCAATTTTTTCTTCATAAAAGTTAAATTTTTAATTTAACCACCAGAAAAAAAAAGTATAAAATAGAGTAAATTTTGATTTAAAGGTCAAGTGAACTAAACTGGTTTATTCTTAAATATTTCCGTGCATCACAAATTCAGAATTGTCAGAATCTATTTTTCTTTTGACATTCACATAAACCAGTTGAATTCACTTAATTAATAAATATTTTAAAAATGTAACCAATTTCACTACTGCAAACAAAAACAACTAAAGTTGGTCATTTTTCCAGCACTGCCGGTCAAGCATGTCCGAACCTCGCCTCTTGTTTCGCCACCAACTGTCTCCAAAAATACGTCTTTCAACGCCTTGTTGTTTTCAACGAAATCTACGATCATTACTACAACCCTTTCTCAGTTGCAACCTTCAAACTCCCCAGTTCTTGTTGCTGTCGAATCGGTTAATAAAAAATTTAAATGAAGTGAAAGTATGTCACTAAATGCTACGTTTACACGACAGCCAAAGTTCGAACATTGTGAAGTTCGAAGTTTAAAATGTAAAAATTCCAAGTTGGGTGTTTTCAAAGTCTGCCTCGTTTTTTAAGTTAAAAGTTAAAACACTAAACAAACAAATACTAAATACTAAAAAAAATAAGTTTATAATTTTTTTTTTATTTACATTGCAAGAACATTTGTGATTTGAATGATTTTGTACTTGTTCTTTTATTTTCGTCTCGAGAAAAAAATATT
Organism: Geophilus truncorum; assembly: GCA_034695745.1. Classification (NCBI taxonomy): domain Eukaryota; kingdom Metazoa; phylum Arthropoda; class Chilopoda; order Geophilomorpha; family Geophilidae; genus Geophilus; species Geophilus truncorum. Next base: position 5,308 of record JAQFZP010002460.1, on the reverse strand, counting down.
TGTAAATGCACAGAACATGGTAAATGATAGGGAAAACTGTAAAAAAAATATTGAAAAAAGGAAATCTTTTTACTGTTTTCCTGATTGTGTATCACGTTCTGTCATTTTCAGTTTTCAGTTTTCAGAAATGCGCCATTTTAGACCGCGTTCCGTGCTCTTGTCGTTCACTGTTTGCCCCTGCACCAACATATTCTGGTCACGTGACCACTGCGCTCGCGCTCCAACTTCAAATTAAATAAAATAGCAAAGTGAAAGAACGTCACGTAAGCGTCACCAAAACGTCACATCTAAAGGGCAAATAAGTTCGAAGTCCGTTAACTTCGAACTTCGAGCATTTACACGGCTTTAAAGTTCGAAGTTTTAGAGATTCGTAGTTCGTCTTTGAAGTTTCAAACTTCCAACTTCTAAGTTTTCAACGTCTAACTTCCAAGTTCGCGCATTTACACGACAGCCAACTTCGAAGTTTGGAAGTTCGAAATTCACCAAGTTCAGAGGTGTATTCCTAAATTACAATGCGCACGTTTCGCATCGTGCGGACTGGAAAAATCGTGTTTCTTAATGATGCGCACTGGCGTGCAAACGTGTTCCTTTTTAGAGTGCACTGCGTCCGCAAGGTGAACAGACGAGACGATCCTGCTTTTTTGAGCTGCACTGTTCGCACGCCTGCTTGCATCATGGGATACCAAAATGGCTGCCTCACGTTGGCGTAGAGTTAGAAAACACATAAACAACTTAAATTTTGTGTTTTAAAGTGACAAATTTTACTAACTAATGCTAACAATTCAAGATATATCACTAACCAGCAATAAATAAAGCCTCAAAGCCATTTTTTAAAATTCTGGCTTTTGGAGCGCTGCGGATTTGAGTTCTGCGCATGCGTGTTTTAGACAGTCTTCCATTTTAAAATACGCGCTGTCAAAAACGTGTTCTGTAATTCGGCCGTGCGGTGGCCGTGCGATACAGTGCGCATGACGTCATCACCGCACGATGCGCAATGTGCGCATTCTAATTTAGGAATACACCTCAGGTGCGGTGTAAACGTAGCATTACCCACAATCCATATAAAACCATAAAACGTTAGACGATCTACCAATGCCTAGTGGCGCCCATCTTTCACGGAGGCAAATTGCTAAACTAAAAATATGACTTAACGTTATCTAAAAAATGGTGATAAATTAAATTATTAATTCACAAAAATGTACGAAAATGCGTTATTTATGAAACTTATTTGGAATTCTTCAAGTAATTTAATTTCTCTGCTCATGCCTAGTGGAAATTTCAGTTTAAAAATACTTAACACTTCTTACCATTACTTGGCAGTACTTTCAACTTACTTGGTGACAAAAATTTTGTGACATACTTTTTATTCACTTCCGGTATAAAAAAAAAAATCTTTACAGATTTGTAACAAGATGTAATAAATGAAAAACTAAAATTAGAATTTTTTTAGCCAATAAATTTCATTTCCATAAATTACAAAAAACAAAATGGCGGGTAGTTGTTTTGTTTTCCTACAAATTTCATCGAATTTAAAAACAAATCAAGCCGTTATTTGTCCATAAAATATGGTTGGCCATGTTTGTCAAGGCGTCGGGTAAGGATGTCGCACCCGGTGTCCGTTACTAGAAGGGTGTGTTCGAATTGAGCAGACCGTTTGCCGTCTTGAGTGACCGCTGTCCACTTGTCCGGCCAGATTTCGTCTCTCCATGTACCTGAAAATGATGTAAATTTAAATTTTTTTGAAAATTGATCAAGTATCGACATTATTTGGTAAAATGTTGAATAAAAAAAAGGTAAGAAGTGAATTAAACTAATAAAATGCGTATAGATAAAAGTGGTATGTAAATTGAAAAGTATCGAATTAAATCATTAAAAATCGACTAAATATCGATTTAATTTAAAAAGTACTACAGTCAACTCCCTCAAATTCGGACATAGGCGGGACTCGGAAAAAGTGGCCGGTCACGAGGGAGTTTATAGCGTAGGGGGACATTGAAAGGGGCCGAAACGTTTGGCCGGAATTGAGAGGTGGCCGGATTTCGCTATGTCCGGATTTGATGGGGTTGACTGTATTATTAAATCAATAAAAATCGATTAAATATCGAATAAAAACGATAAAAAATGATTTAAACCAGTAAAAATACGGCTAAATACCTATGTAAATTGAAAATTATCGAATTAAATCGCTTAAAATTGACGAAACAACGATATAAATAAATTAAATTCGACAAAATAAGTTTTCAGAAAATACTTGCTAAAATATCGATTAACATTGGCAATCATCGACATAAATCAACTAAATATCGATTAAACTTGACAAATAACAACCCAAATCGACTTTAAATCAACAAAAACTAGTTAAAATCTTTCAAAACTGCAATATACCATCAAACATAAAAAATTTCAATGAAATCGAAAACAATCAGCAAAACAACATTTCACCTTCGCATATCATCGGTTCGATCGTGAACGTGTGACCGGGTTTCATCACTCCGATTGCTTTATTTTCTACAAATCCAAACAAAGAGTAAATAAATAACTCAAAAATACGAAGAAAAAACAGTGTTTCCCTTACTTGCGTAATGAGGCACACTGGGAGCGGTATGAAACAACCTAAAAACACACAAATCACACATTTTGTGTTACTAAAACGACATCATTTTTCTCACTGTTTCAAACTTTACTTATGAATTCCATGTCCGCAGTAGCTGCGCACAACCGAAAAACCCTGAGACTGCGCATGCTTCTGAATTATGTTGCCGATTTCCCGATACTTGGTGCCCGGTTTAACTGAAAAACAACGACAATTTCAATTTATAATACTGAAAATCACCATTAAGTCAAAACATTTGTTAAACTTAATATCGATAACCTTTTCCAGTTTTTACAATACAGTGTTTTACAAAAACAATAAAAATTTAAATTCGAATTTCTCAAGTAATTTATATTTATTATTCGATTTTTTTCAAAAATTCGAATGGGTAAGTGTCGAAAAGTATCGATTAAAATCGAATAAGTATTGATACATATCGATAAACTCAAGTAAGTAACTCTAAATATCGAATGATTATCGACTAAAATCGTATTTTCGGACACCAAAAACCCAAATTTTGTAAGAAATTTACTTTTTTCACGATTTTTGTCGATTCTAATTATATTAATCGATTTTTATCAATTCTCATTTACGGTAAACTCGATAAAGTCCAATAAAAATCGAAAATGAATGGATAAGTATCGAGGCGTATCAACAAAAATCGAATAAATATTGGTTGAATATCGATAAACAACGAGTAGTAACTCTAAATAAGTGTTAATAATAAATCGAATAACTATTACATAAATATCGAACTATCGATGCCATTCATAAATATCGACGAAAAATCGTGAAAAATCGAATATGAATGAATTAGTATCGATAATTATCAACAATAACCGAATAAACATGGATACAAATTGAATGAATAGATAATCAACGAGTAGTAACTCTGAATATCAAATAACTATCAATAACTATCATAAACGTTTTCAGAAACCAAACACCCAATTTCACCCCAGAACCCAGAATCAATTCTTTCCTCACCGATCTCGATCGCTTTATCCAGGCACTCCCAGGCAACTTTAACCAACTGCTTCCCGTTCTTATCGACATTCCCCAGCAAAAACGTCTCGTTCAAATCCCCGTGGAACCCGCGATGGCACACAGTTATGTCAACGTTGCAAATATCTCCGTCTTCCAACAGCCTCATGTCGGGAATCCCGTGACAAATCACTTCATTCACCGAAGTGCAGCACGATTTGGGGAATTTGTAATAATTTAACGGCGACGGGTAACATTCGCGGTCGATGCACGCTTCGTGAACCAATCGGTCGATCTCCTCCGTCGTCACCCCGACTTCGATCGCCTGGGCGGCGACGTCGAGAACTTCGCGGCCGAGCTGCAAAAGTATCGAGGTTGTGTTAAAACGTGCAATCAAGCATCATGCTAAGTGCGGGATTATTCCTTACTTTACCCGCTACTCTCATTCCTTCGATCTCGTCGTCGTCGAGGACTTTGATGAAAGTCGTGCCGCGGATGGCGAGCTCGCTCACGGGTTGGCCTTTCGGGTGATCGGCGTAGTCGGTGCGAGCGATGTGGTCCGGCATTAAGCGTTGTTCGGTCTGTGTAAAATGTCCAATTATCATTAAAAAATACTTGTATTAAAATTTAATACCCCCCCCCCCCAAAAAAAAAAAATAAAATAAAATAAAAAAATCATCTTTATGCAAACTTAGGAAAAACGTGACTAAAACCATTTTCGAATAAAATCGGAATCGGCAACAAAATATAGGCTGATATCTGATACTTTTTCAAATATCGGCCAATTGCTCATACTGATTTCAAAATCGATCAAGCCCTAGAATAAATACATTTTTAAAAAGTAGAAAATTGTTGAAATTTTGTTCAAAAAATAAATACAAAAATTGCAACAAATTTAAAAAAAAATAGTAATTGTTCAAATCATTCACTTAAATCTTTTTTAAACCCTCCATAAACAGGGGGAAAAAAACACATTTCCACACTTTTTACATCCTCTTACCACTTTATACGGTCGTAATTTCCCCGAGAACTTATACCCAGGCCACGACACGAGAAGCGAGTCATCTTCGTTCACCTTATCTTCTTCTATGAGATAAGTAAAGCAATTTCTTATCAAACCACTTAAATTCCTTCATTTTTCAATCTTACTGGCTTTCTTGTGCAGTAATTTATGGCTGCTCCAATAGCCTTTAAAGCATTCCTTGAGAGAGAGAAAAAATAAAGTTTCATTTTTTTTTTTTAGATTTTTCTCTTTAAAACCTGAGAACAAAAAAAGGATTCGTTGATTCCCAGCTGAATACACGTCGGGCATTGGAGTTTTGCTGGATTATCACATCCTAACGTCTCACACGTTCGATTTTCCATCGCAACGCACGCCGCCATATACAATTTCAAGGGATGAAGAGGTTGGATAACAACAGACTGATGCTCCCTTATGATACAAAATACAAACTTCGTCCTTCGATTAACTGGATTATTACCGCCATCTAACGACAAAGTAATGTAACTTATTTAATAAATAGCTAAAACATTCATTTTTTTACGGAAAATAATACTACCACCAATAATAAGACTACTCTACCCATTGATCTCTTTCCCCTTTATGCTGATTTCTGTAACAATCCCTTAAACATGCCCTTAAACATGCCTACAATGGGTCGTAGGCCTTAGAGCGCGTCGCGTTTGCGCAGACCGGATTGAAATTGAAGAAATTTGAGCGCGTCGCGTTAG
>JAQFZP010002459.1:0-13622 GCA_034695745.1 Geophilus truncorum | reverse complement strand
CATTTTAGATTAGACATATGACGTCATTCTTTAGCTTGCCAATGTACAAAAATGGATAATTTAGTGCCTCATTATATTTGCAATGTGAGACTGTGAGCTGTAACTTATTTTGGAAACATCTAACATCCGGTTGAATTCAACCCCGCCAATCAAAAACGGTCACTTGCTCCGCGTTCGCGCTCTTTTTAGCTGAACTGGAGTAAGAAATATTTATCAGTTGATTTTAAGTGTTAAATAAGTAAAGCGTAAATTTAAAATGGAAAGGAATAAGTTTTGGTGAGTATTTTCAATTTTGCGAGAAACGAAAAAATCAATTTTTGAATCAACCATTTTCTATACAGCCACTTTGCAATAGGTCATTAAATAAAGCCACGAATGGTTTTCACAATTGACTTAATTGTTTACACATAATATCGATGCTGTACGTTTGCGAGCTGAAATTGATATGAGCTTCTTATTTGTTTTCATCAATTCGATTATGTAACAAGCGTTCAATGGTGGCCAGCTTGCATAAATTAGTACATTGACTGGCTATATGTTTATTCATTTTTTTTCTCTTTTTCGTTACAGATTTTGAAAACCAAATGACGAACTAATTGAATTTTATCATTATCATCATTATTTTATTTTTGAAGGATGTAATATATTGCCATAGTTTTATTCAATCGTGATGATTAATTCTACAGAAGATACAAATTCGGTGGAGAAGAGTTCAGAACCGGTTAAAAATGGCGAACGGAGGGAAAATAAGAGGATGAAAGAAATTCCCAAAGCTGATGCTGAGTTTACTGTGAAAGAAAGCGCCACTACAAACGGGAATGAGTCATCAACAGAAACATCGTCGAAAACAGAACAAATTCTTGTTTTGAACGGGAGTTGTAGTGCGGCTGCGGACAGTGAAATTAAAATCGGGAAACGGTCGCTTCATTTGTCAAATAAAAATAGAAAAGACTCAGATAAGTCGATGGAAACGCAGGGTGAAACATCTGCGTCTGACTCTGAAAAATCGCCATCATCACCAGACAAAAACGTAGAAAAAGTCACATGGCTACCTGGAGAGCTTGTTTGGGCACACATGACTGGTTACCCCTGGTGGCCAGGATTGATTGAAAATGACCCAGTTCAGAAACAATACACTAGAATTCAAGGTATTAAATAAAAATTAATTAAAAAATTTTATGACTTATTCTTTTTTTAATTATTTGATAGGTAAAGGCCGCTGGTATCATGTTCAATTTTTCGGTATTGATGTCGTTCGAGGTTGGGTGAAGTCGGTAATAAAGTTTGAGGGGGAAAGCCATTTTAGAGAAATGAAAGAAAGTTGGTCGCAAGTATCTCGCAAATCCGATCCACGTGCGAAAAAAGTTTCATGGTTTGACGTGAAACCGTCCAAGCTTTCCGATTGGCAAGTAGCAGTAGACGAAGCTGAAGAAGCTTTACTTTGCAATAGAGAAGAAAGGCGTATACGGTTCGACATGTCACCACTCGCCGAGATTCATAAATTATAGTTTAACATTTTATTATTAAATTTTAGGTTTGGTGTTGAGTATTTCGACGTGCCACCAAAGGATCAAACGGAAAATTTGTCTCCTGCGAAAAGAAAAACCGCAAGGAGGAAAAGTTTCAAAATGGAAGATGCAGTGCCTAAATTGGAGAATGCAGTTAATTCCAGCAGTTTAAGCATTCCACCTTCTGAACCTATAGATGGCGCTTCAAATACCGATCATTTCGGCGACGCATTTGCAAAGGAAGCTTCGGCAGATCGTAACGCTAGTCCAGTCAGAAGCAAAAAACCCGTGAATCGGACTGAAGGGAATTTTACACTGTTCCTAGAGAAACATGAAGAATCAGTATATATTAACAATGCATTTACTTTTTTCAAAATTATAATTATTTATAATTTTAGGTGAAAGATAATCATCCAAATTTGAGTAATGCAGCTGTTGAAAAACACTTGCGTAAAGAGTGGGACTTAATGACATTGGAACAGAGAAGGCGTTACACGTCGCGATTTGACAAAGAAGATAAATGTATGGTTGAATCGACATCATCTGCAGAAAACTCACCAGCTAATGAAAGCGTAATCAGAAAACGCGCACATAAACCATCTCAAAGATTTCTTGAAGCAGCTGTAAGTAATCTCTACCCGAATCCGCGATCATCAAAAAAATCGCCTATTAAAGTAAATTTGTTGGTGTTAACTGCCGACAAAATTATTAACGATGATTTGTTTCTTAAGACTTCACCTGTAGCTGAACCGAAAAATAATAACAAGGATATTAGTCGCGGAAAAACAGTTAGTTTTTGTCAAAATTTTAAATTGCAGATGTAATTTGTGTATTGTTTTTACTTTTATAGGAATCTTCAAATCATGGTCCATCAAAATCAACAGAGAATTTAGTGCCAAAAATAGATTTGACGAGGACGACTGAGGATCACTTGAATTTAGATTTACCAGCAGCAGAAATCGAAGCCACTGAGAGTTGTGCGAGTGTCAGCAGCCTTGGAAGTAATACAAGCAAAAGTTCAAATGTTGAAATTCGTTACGAAAAAACTTGTCAGGTAATTGAAAATTTAAAAGTATCTCAATTAAATCTTATGATATTAATTTTTGTAGGTATGTTTGAGCGTGATCGCTTCCGGAAGCAAAGATTTTGTGAAATGCGAAGGCGCTTGCAATTCTGCATTTCACAAAAATTGCTTAAACTTGAATATTAACGAGCTGACTTTCAAGTGCGACGAATGCGTTGCAGGTATTTAGTTGAGTAGCAGAAAAGTTTTATTTTATGAATTTTAACATTTTATTTTAGGCATTCATACATGTTTTGCATGTAAAGAGAAATCTCAGGATACCCAAAAATGTTTAATAAACCAATGTGGGCGTTTTTATCACGAAGAATGTTTGAAGAAGTATCCAACTGCCCGAAAGGATAATAAAGGGTTTATTTGCCCATTACATATGTGCATATCTTGTATGCCTGATGCATTGTCGAAAGACCACATTGTTCATAAAGGTCTGTAGAATTCAAATTTAAACATTAAAAAAAATATGTATGTACAATATGTATATACCGTATGTTTCAATTAATTTAGGTCGCATGGTGCGGTGTATTCGTTGTCCAACTGCCTATCACATTAAGGATTCGTGTTTGGCCGCCGGTTCTGAAGTTCTCACGTCGAGCAGCATGGTTTGCCCTTCTCATTACGACAAAAATCAGAGGCAGAGATTTAAGCAAATCAACGTGAATTGGTGTTTTATTTGCTCTTCGGGTATTAATATTGGCTAAATTGTGACATAAGTATCTATTTACTTACCGTAATTACTTTTATTATATTGACAGGTGGAAGTCTGATTTGTTGCGAGAGCTGCCCTGCTGCATTTCACGCAGAATGTTTGCACATTGATCCCCCAGAAGAGAATTATTACTGTCGCGATTGCGCACTAGGCCGTCAACCAAAATTCGGTGACATTGTATGGGTCAAGCTCGGATGCTATAGGTTGATTTGACTCGACTATTTAATCAGTTAGCATTTTAATTCATTTTCTAATTATTTTTTTTTTTAGATGGTGGCCTGCTAAAATTTTGCATCCAAAATGTGTTCCAGATAACATCCAGGCTTTAAAACATCAAGTCGGTGAATTTCCCGTAGAGTTTTTTGGCTCGCACGATTATTATTGGACGAATAGGTCTCGTGTGTTTTTGTATCAAGAAGGCGATAAGGGCAGTGAAAATGTTAATAACCGTGCTTTAGCGAAAACTTATGTCAAAGGTGCAACAATTTCAAAATAAACTTGTTTTGTCGTTATTTACTTTTATCTTTTAACTTAATTTAGCTTTGCAAGAAGCAACTGAAGCATTTCTTCTCTGGAAGGCGTTGAAAGAAACCAGAGATGACAAAAGTCGGAGCTACCAAAAACCACCGCCATACAAAACCATAAAGGTATAAGAAATAGAAATTTGATTGCATAACTGGAGACGGAATCATTGTTGATCTACTTCAGGTTAATAAACCCGTTGGAAAAGTGCAGGCCATAACAGTGGATCCATTAGAAGGGACGCCTTGCGAGTGTGATCCAAACTCTGCAAAGCCATGTGGATCCGACAGCGATTGTCTTAATCGAATGGTGATGTTCGAATGCAGTGCAGCTGTTTGTCGCGCTGGAGAGAAATGCTGCAATCAGCGATTCCAGAAACGACAATACGCTCAAACTTTACCTTTCAAAACAACAAACAGAGGATGGGGATTAAAAGCATCAAGAGATATAGCAAAGGTATTTACTGTTAAGTATTTATTTATTTACTTACGAATTAACAATTTGTATTTTTTTCCAGGGTCAATTTGTGGTCGAATACGTAGGCGAATTGATCGACGAAGACGAGTGCAAAGAACGGATGAAAGCAATGCACGAGATGGATAAGACGGATTATTACTTCTTAACGCTTGATAAGGATAGAGTAATTGATGCTGGTCAGAAGGGGAATCTGGCGAGATACATGAATCATTCGTGTCAGCCCAACTGCGAAACTCAGAAATGGACTGTCAATGGTGACACTCGAGTTGGACTTTTTGCTACATGTGACATTCCGGCCGGTAATGCCATGATTAATGTCATTTTTTAAATAATGATTTGCTTGAGGAATTATTCATATTTTACATTCTTAGACACGGAATTAACGTTTAATTACTACCTCGATTGCTTGGGTAATGAAAAACGACCTTGTAACTGCCAAGCTCCATTATGCAGCGGATTTATAGGAATAAGACCAAAGGTACCCTTTGGTAATTTTTGTGTGTTATTTAAGAATCGAGTTTTATTTTTTAATTTTATTTTTAACAGATTTCAACTAGTGCCTCAGTACCTGTCGATATTAAGAAAAAGAAAAAACAGAAAACTGTAGTTGAGAAAAAAGAAAGTGTTGAAGAAAACGGCGTTGATAAAAAGGACGATGGCGACGATGAATGTTTTTATTGCAAAGATGGGGGAGAACTCATTCTTTGTGACAAACAAAATTGTCCTAAGGCGTATCATTTAAAATGTGTTAAAATAGCAGGCATACCGGACGGTAAATTAATATCTATTTTTATTATTTTAAAAAATTTAAATATAAAATTTTAAACGAATTTTAATAGGCATTTGGGAGTGTCCGTGGCACAACTGCGACGTATGCAGCGAACCTTCCATGTTGCTTTGTGCAGATTGCCCGAGTTCGTTTTGTCCAGCCCATCACGCTCATTCTATAGCAGTTCTACCAGGCGGCCGCGTTGTTTGTCGGAAACATGTTTCCAGAAAGGTAGGTAAAATTTGTATTGTTATTTAAAAATTAAAATAACTACGGTAATTAAAAATTTTATTATTACAATTATTATAATTTTTAATTAAAGCGTAAAGCAGAAAACGAATTAGAAAATGAAATCCAGGAATGCGAGATGGAAGCTCCGATAATTACGAAACGAAAAGTTGGACGACCTAGAAAGTCGATCGATGTTGGAGATGCAGAAAAATATTTAAAATCGGAAGTTTCACCTCGCAGAGTCGGCAGGCCAAGAAAACTTCCCCGAAATGATGAATCGATGATGACAGACAATTCGAACGAAGATGATGATGATGATGTTGATGATAAAAGAAATGAAGAAGGTGCCAGCAAAGCGAATAAAATAAACGAAGGTCTGCGAAATATTTTTAAAACTTTTTCGTCCGTTCCGTCATCTGCAGAGAAAAATTTAGAGGAGTCAGTTCCGGTCATAAAGGGGATTGAAAATGTCGAAGAACAAGAGGAAACATTGAGAAAAACGTTGAGTAAAAAAGTTAAACGTAAAAACAGATCTTCAGGGCTGAGCATAAGGCCGTTGAGAATGCACAGGACTCGAAGATGCAGATCTAGGAATGCATCTTGTGCACCAGTTAGAAAGAAAAGAAAAGTGGGGCGACCGAAAAAAATTGTTATTCCAGTCATGGAAAAAGTATCTAGCTCGAGTCAGAATGGGGAAAGTTCATCGTCCAAAGACGATGATGACACGACGGCGATTATCACTGTTGAAACGGATGGAATGGCTGACCTTGGCTTGAAACCTTATGTTCAGAAATACAAGTTGGAAAATGGAGAGTTTAGTTTAGAAGAATGCGAAATTTCTGAAAGCACACAGAATACTGAAAATGTGGAGAACGTGGAAAAAGTCGAAAATGCAGACGATTCGGTTTTGGGCGAATAAATTAGTACGGCATTGGAAATGAAGACAAGTTGTCTCTGAATTTGTAATTTTAATAATCATGTGAATTGTTTTTATATATAGAGAGAAAACAGATTGCAATTTAATAAACTCATACATTTTTTTATATTTTTTTTCCATTGTCAGTTTTGTTAGTTTGCTCAATAAAATTTTTATCATCGTCGATTTTCGGTTTTTATTTCACTTTTTATGATTTGGTTACGGCCTCTAATGACTTAATAAAAAATGTATATTGGTTGAGAGCGGTTTTCTTATCTAACAACTATTTAGTTTACAAGGTTAATAAGTTTTAAGTTTTTTGCGATAATTATTTTATCATTAGTCTGAAGGTTTTAAGTTTGTGATAATGAAAAGTGTTATCAATGCAAGGACATCAGTTCAAATTGTTTGTTTGAAATTTGGTGTATTGTCAAAGTGTGAACTCTGAAGGCATTCTGATAACTTCATTTTGTGTTTTGTTGAAAGGATTTTCGTGGAAGGAGATAAAAGCTTAGATAATGTAATAAACAGGAATTGAACTGTACTATAAGTTTAACTTAAACTCAGTTTTAATTTGATAAAGATAAGATTTAGTTTCACTGATTATACCGTTCAGATTGATTCTAAAGATACTGTAGGATTTTTTTCTTACATGGATGAATGAAATTGCGGGTCAAATAAATGTAACAATTTTTGCACGTTTTGCTGTGTTCAAAAGGAATTTTACAGTACGTGAAATTTTACTTTTGTTGCAGTCTTTAAATAAAAAGTGATTCATCTATTCTGAACTTTGGATTAAGTCGTATAATTAATGCAATTGAATGAAATCTTTACTATTGTACATTAAGTTCTCGATAATGTAGGAACTTTCTTCGCACATTCTAGAATTTTCTAATATAAATAGTGTGATGATGTAACCAAAATATGACAAAAACATTTATTTTAGGGTTTATTTGGGGACTTAGGATACATTTTTCGTACATATAGATAAATTTTCTGATCAAGTTTTTATTTCTGCATTTGCCCACAACACAAGAACGAAGCAGTTCTAACAGTTAAGAGCAGTTCTAACAGTTATCATTTTCTGACTTAATAAATTAATTACCGTTACCTAACATTTTGTTAATTTCAATTGTTTTTTTGTAATAGAGAATAGTTTATCAATCTCAGTTTCATACCCAGATTACTTACAAAAAGAGCAAAAGTCCGAAGCCACTTATATTATCAGTGCAAGAAATAGAAAACCCTGTATTTTTCCAAGTATACAGCTATAAGGTTGTTATTGTAACATTATATATCCCAAAAAATTAAAATGAATTGATAACATAGCGAAAAACAACTTTTAAAAACTTTTGAAATGAGACTTTCTTTTTTCTGATGTTTTGCTTGTTTTTGTCCTTGAGCTTTGCTGCAGTACTCTATGAGTAAATCACACACTTCAGCATCCATCAAGAAAACTCTTACTTAATAAATCAACAAGAAAAAATAGATTTAACTTTGATCCAATTTAAATAATTAGAAGTTTTTTTCGAAAGAAAAAACCAGACTTTGTGTCACTGGTGAAATCAATTTCGAAATGCGTGATTATCGTAAATTTTGGTCGATGTCAGATCATCCTGATTTGACAAACAAAATGATTACTTGAAACAGGAAACGAGCTTTACTGATTCATATTCAACCAAATCTTAATTGAATGTAAATATTACTTTCATCCCAATTTTACTATCAATTACCCGAAAAAAAAATAACATTATGAAAAGATGATCGTTTCATCAAATTATTCCAGATCAAATTGCAGCATAGATAACGAATACTTTGCATGCACTTATTATATAATATCATGAATTTTTTTCTGTAAAAACCTGTTTTAGTTTCCTCCTTTTTAAGTAAGGCCTCCTAATATAGCTGATACGGTACGGTATAAAAGGAAATCTGCGAGTCAAAACTGAGCACGCAGATCTATCAGTTTGCTACATATCTCGACTCGACCTTTTCCAGACTTGTCCACAATGAAGATTTTGTTGTTAGCTGTTTTCGTTGCATTTGCTACCGTAGCTTTTGCAGTAAGTAAAAATGTCGAATTTTTTTAAAATTTAGATCGATCAATTTTAATTTGTTTTGTAGGATGAAAACTGTTTTGATAACGAGGCTGCAAAACCTGAAGTAAACCATCTTTTATTTAGAGTTAAGTTAACAAAGAAAAACTATAATTATGTCCACTGCTTTTTTTAGTGGACCCCGGTCAAAGAAGAATGCAAGGCAGAATTTCCCGATGGAACAGAGGTTGGCTATGTCAATTTTCTTTGTTTATTACTGAATATAATACGGTTTTTATTTTAGAACCGTATCAAAAAGATTTTCGGATGCATGTACAAGAAAAAAGGAATTGTATGAGATTTTAGTAAATCGAAGTAAAACAAAGATCCAATAATATCATATTTTGTGTTCAGCTCAGTGAAGATGGAATGACCTTAGACTACGAAGGAAAATACAAAGAAGCATACGAATCCGCCAAAGCAAAGGTATTTTTGCATTTGATTGTAGTCAAAAAATAACTGAGTTTACATTGAATGTAATTGAATTTTAGGATCTTACTGAACTTTATACAGAGATGGACAAATGCTGGGAAGGTAGCAGCCACGTAAGAATAATATAATGAAGAACATTTGTAACAACTTTCTACAATTTATACAAAACTTTTAAAGGTTGTAAGCGACTTTTTCGACTGCTGGGCTCCGAAATTGATGGAGGTAAATAATTAGACTAAAGGTTATAACAATAAATAATTCTCATAAATAATCTACATTTTCAGATGTGTCCGGATTCAAAGGAGTGGGTTGCAGATCTTATGTCTTAAACTCTTTTACCTTGTGCCTATTTGTGTTAATAAACAATTTTGAAGCAAAATAACTTTTTTCTTGCTTTATATCTTACAAACACAGTTAAGTTACAATAAATACAATTATCTTAAATTGAGTATGAAGTTTAAAGATATTAAAATAAGTGTCATGTAAACAAAACATCCACAAAAGCCAAGGGTCTTGTGCAAAGTTCATGAGAAAGTAGTGATAGCCACATAAAAAATATAAAAACTACAAGCACTATATTTAGTTCTAAGAAATATGAATAGAAGCATATTATCAGAAGTTTTGATTATAAATTCAGTTCTTGCAGGAAAGCAAACTTTCCTTGACTTTACAGTACAAGTGAAACGACGAGAAAGAAATATCAGAAATAGTTTAATTTATTTCATTATTAAAAATCTTACATGCTACTCGTACCAGTACATCTACTGTAACTGGCTTTTTTGATTTACAAATATTAATGGTAGCTTTATACCATTAAGATTTGTAAATCAAAAATTATAGCTTTATGTAATAATTTAATCTAATCACTTTAATTTCACAATTTTAGTGATTGAAAGTTATTTTGAAGTTTTTCTGTGGTGAAATAGTTACTTTATCTTTTCTGAATCTGCTACAGTAGTACAAAAAGTGGTCACACATAAACAAAAATTTTTTAATTTTTTACTTGTTTTGCTACGTAGAATACTGTATATTACTAAAAGCTTTATTACTGTTGCTAAAATATTTTAAATATTTCACTTTTTCAGTAAACAAAAAAATATTCAGAATTTAAAAAAAAAGTATAATAAGCAAAACAAAATCAATGTGCAAATTTAATTCTCTCTGATACAGTATCATAATTCTCATCATGCTCTGGGTGACGATTCGAACGGGTTGACCGATGGATTGAAATGCAACCCGATCATGCGATGAAATTAAATATCAATTTTTATGATTCTCGAATTTTAGTAAAAAAAAAAAAAAAAAAAAAAAAAAATTATAGTATAATTTTTGAATATCAAATTCCTTGAAATATATAAGGGGACACGTAATATAGATTACTCAACGATTACCGACGGTATATATACAGTGGCAAGTTTAAGCTATAGTTACCCCGTTCACTGACCAAGTGCTGACCATTTCAAGCAATTCAATCATGAAGTCGATGTTGATTCTGTTGGCGGCAGTTATCTCGTTCGCTTATGCAACTGTAAGTTTTTAATTCCAAATGTTTTCATCTATCACTTACAATACTTTAATTTAAACACTTATAGGAAAACTGTTTTGACACCGATCTAGTGAAAGCAGATGTAAGTAAATCATCTTAAAAAAATTTCTTCAATTTAATGCTTTGTTTGTTTTTAGTGGGTGCAAATCAGAACTGATTGTATTGCTGCAGTGCCTGAAGACACACCTGTGAGTTAGAATCGTCTGAAATGATCAATGGTATAGTCAAATTTCTTAAGTAATTTTTTTCGTTTATAGGAACGTCTAAAAAAAGTTGGAGGATGCATGATGAAGAAAGCTGGCTTTGTAAACAATGCATCACCTAATTTTAAAAGTTAATTTTTAAATATATTTTAAATAATATTAACAGATTAATGACGATGGGGATTTGCTGTATGAGAAGGTCAAGGAGGAATACGAACGGCTTAAAGCCAAGGTATGTAGAACAGTTCAGTTGACACGGTATTTTAAAAAGAAATTGAGTTACGTTAAGATGTAATTTTTACAATTCTTAGGATTTGACCGAAGTGTATGCAGCGATGGACGAATGCTGGGCAACGGCAAATCATGTGAGAATTTCAAACATTAATTATGGTACACAATTTTTTATAATTTCTTAAAAAATAATGTTTTTAAGGTGGCCGGCGACTTTTTCGATTGTTGGAATCCAAAAATACACGAAGTAAGTTACATAATTCGATTAAGTCTAAAAAAAAATATATTAAATGCTTTATAATATTTTTTTACAGTTGTGCCCTGACACTAAGAAATGGTCTGAACTTACTTCAGAAATTGACTAAAAAAATAACAAATTGATTTGTGAAAATAAAACGTATTGCAACTCATTCCTTTTTGGTCCTTTTTTTTAAATTTAATTAATACTAATTTATAATTTGACAAATGAGAATTTTATTAAAACTTCCGAGCTGCACTGCAACATACAATAAATGAACTTGTCTGAAACTTGTTTACCATATACATCTTAAAATATGGTCTACTATTGTCACAGAAAGAGTTAGAATTAAAATTACTTAAATCTATTTTGTATACCGGTACCAGTAATTGTAAATTAGAATCAAACCAAATCTAACCACAATAAAAAAAATAAGCAAAATTTATTTTCTTAATATGAAAAATATAATTTTATTATAGTTATTGTAAAATGAGTTTATTAAAATAATTATTGTTTGTTAAATCATGGACCCACTAAACATGGACATGAAATATAGTGAATTGAGAAGAGTTTTAGAAACTGCCATCAGATGTCGTATAGTTTAGGTAAACCATTGCATTTTTTCACCAGCATTCTTCTACAAGTTAACCCATCTGTGATGAAAATTTGGAACTTTATTCACGGAAGTGAAGAAAGCTACAAAGGGATTTTCTTGTTTTAATTTTCATCGACTGTCTCTCATTGTGCCATGAGACAAGGCCATGAGGATGAGATGAGATAGCCAACTTGGGTTAAGTCTTATGACGTCACAAGATGAGTGGTCTTTATTCTACTAGTTTCGATGTCACAGAGTGAGTTGTTATAATTTGAATTTTAAATCTGTTTTTCTTGTGACACTGATTTTTGTTTATTGGAGCTTATTTTATAACTGAAAAAAAAATGAAAAAAATGATTGGTTTGGAAGATATGATGTTTATATTTACTTTATCATGAAGTCCTCACGACAACAAATCAATGACAAAAAATTTTGTAATTTTTTCGAGTTTTACTGTTACTGAAATTTTCATTTATTGTTTCTAATATAATTTCATCATGTATGGTAATTGATATTCAGTTCAAAATCCACAATTTTTGAACTTTCCTTCTGGTAGATGTGTTGCGACTACAAATGTAAGATTTTTAAAATATTTTTTTTTTTCCAATTTTTAAAACAAAAAGATTTATAGGAGGATTGCTTTGATAAAACAGTACTCGAAACTGTGGTAAGAAAAAAGTCTGTGTAATAAATCACATTTATTTCGCTAATTTTTTATTATAAATTAGTGGAAAGCAGCAAGAGATGAATGCCAAGAAGTCATTTCTGCAAACAGTTGAAGTCAGTAACGCTAGAAATTTAGTTTGTTTATTATTTCATAAAAATATATTCTTTAACCTTTTTTTTAGGATTATCACACAAAAATAGAAATTTGTATCTTGAAGAAACATAATATAGTGCGAATCAAACGCTCCATCTTGTAGAGAATGTTTCATTTTTTTTCTTTTTATAATATTAAGATCAATGACGAAGCCATATTAGCTTATGATAAACTTAAACAGGCGTTTGAAGTCACCAAGTCTAAAGTACATAATGATTTAAAAACAAAGTGAATTAAATTACTACCGTATATTTAAAATGAGTTTATAGGATCTTGCCGAGGTATTGAAAGAAATGGATGAGTGCTGGGAAAATGCAAATGAGGTACTGGTATATTAAAACAAAAAGGAGTCGAAAATCAAATAATAAAATATTAATTATTATTTTAAGGTCATTTCGGAGTTTTTTATTTGTTTTACTCCAAAATTGATGCAGGTTAACCAGCTAATCTAATATACCGGTATTGTATTAGTGGAGACTAATAAAGCAAATATTTTACTTTTAGCTCTGCCCGGATGGTGAAACATGGTTGAAAGAATAGATAAAATAAGCATTAGTTTCATTTTAAGTATTTACTTTTATGATTTTATTTTACTGTTTATCGAATAAACACTTCTAAAATGAAAATTAATTTCACTTTTTTGATGTCATCGTTGTTGAAATGTTTCATTGGCAAGCTAGAATTTTGAACCCAAGGTATCTTCACATCATTTTAAATAAACAGGTTAACCCTTAGAGCCCCAGCCATTTGGACAAATGTCCAATGACTTTTTTGAAAAATCATAAAAAATCATAAAAAATGTTTTTTGTGTCTGAAATTTTGCTAGTTTGTAAATTTTTGGGTGAAGTTTTCATTTCTACAAGTTTTGCAGCAATAAAGTTTCAATTTAATGAGTTAGTAGTAATTAAAGATTGCTGCCCCTGGAACCGTCTATGGAAAGCTTGGTTGGCTTCACCTGAAGAAGGATTAAAAAAACGTCACAGTGGTCAAAGTCAAACCACCTGGTGACAGTGGAGGGGGGGGGGTGGAAGGTCCTGGAATGATGAATGGCACATATTTATTAGCTTAAAAAGAATATATGCCAGGGCCGTAACTAGGATTTTTGACAACTGAGGCAAAACTTGAAATTAGCGCCTCTTGGACCAATTTTGCTCTATCCTCCATTTTTTTCCATTTTTTCCCACAGTTCATATCTCATTTTGGCGCCCCAAAATATTTTGAACTGAGGCAGTCGCCTCAGCTGCTCACCCC
>JAQFZP010002458.1:0-13624 GCA_034695745.1 Geophilus truncorum | reverse complement strand
AAAAAACCTTTCAAGTTTTGATATTTGACCATTAAAAATTCACAGAAAATAAACTTCACTGAAATCCTGACTCCGTAATTTCCGGACGTATTGAAGAAAACTTTAAATGCAGTTTAAATGAATTTTGAAATAAATTCCTGCATTCGTTTTGATATGTAGCAGAATTTCCACTTTAATATCGAATGGCACAGTAACCAAAAACAAAATCCTCTCAAAGTGATTTGGTCCACCTTAAAAGTTAGATTTTTCTTCTGTTGCATTAGAAGAAAAAAAATGGCGTTTGTACACGGGCACCGTGGAGGGTGAGGCATCGCCGTGCAGATAATAGATGAGGAAGGGGACTGAAGAGTACTAGTCGTCCATCATGATTAGGAGTCGGTTGTCATGGCAACGTTCCAGCTGTTTCCTTTCAATACATAGACATGAGAAACAAAGTCAAATTAGCTACGGCTTCCTTCCCTCTCCTTCTGTTCCCAGTTTTCCAATTTGGAATTATATTGCCAAAGTCGTAGTCCACAGCACCATTCATCAAGCGACTATCATTATACTGCGTGCAAACGTACGCTGCTTTCCCAAAATAGCGTCGTTGCAAAGAAGTGCAGAGAAATTACTCAGTCCTCGACGATCATGCTTCGTGATACGTGATATCTTCTCTACATTTTCTCACATCCAAAACACCGAGCTAAAAGCGCAAAGTAAAAAAAAAAAAAAAAAAAATTTCTAGTCATTGCAACACAAAATTCCTTTCATGTGATGGAGCTTTGGCCGTTTTCCCGGAACTAAACATCAATATTTTTTTCGTTCTTTTAAAAAGCATCTAAGTTAAGATCCTTGAATCTTCGTCTTATTTCCCCCTGTTTCTTTTCAACTCTCAAAGGTGGCGTTTCAATAGAAAACAAGACTCGCGTTTATGACGTCATTAAATCCTCGTTTCCGGCTTGAAGCAAGCAAAAGAGGTCCATAGATTTCTTTCTCTTTCTTTTTTTTCTCTCTTGCCTCTCTAGACATTTACAATGCGGAAGCACTCAATTACGTGGACCACTATATCATCATAGTTGCTTGGTAAAAAGCAATAAACTGTACTTCGTCGATTACTCGGAATGTTCATCGCATACCTCACGGAAGTAATTAACGGGTCTCAATTAAAAGAAAAAGATCAAACTCTTTAAATGGCGTTAACTTTAACAATTTTTTGCGTACACAAAGACAATCTCTTGAGGGAAAACGAGCTAAATATTCTGTAAACTGTTTAAATTGATCAGTTACAGAAACTTAAATATTCGTAAACAACTGTGTTGTATACAAATTTCAATTACAATTGACAAGTAAACGTCACTTGTTACAGTATTTTAATAAGCATCAATATCGTAATTTTTTTTTTTTACAAATTTGAGGCCCATGAGGTGCACGCTTGGAACATCCTAAAGCTGGCCCTGTGTAACACAAACCGGCATGTAAGAAAGAAATGAATGACAGTCCACTGCATTCAGGGTCACGCAAAACAAAAGAGAAAGCGTTTTAATTTCAATTTCAAAGCGACCCCTACATTAAATCAAGTTGAAATTACATCCCAATTTCAAGCTCAGCTTGGAATGACACAAGAATGAAATCGCCACTCGAGATTAACCCATTCCTCGTGGACTTATGGCGCCCCCTCGTGACCACGAGATCAACTAGATTCTTTCTCCCCCGACGTGGTCGGTCGTCATGCGATATGAAATTCCCTTCATTCTCTCTTTTTATGGTGCCAACACAAGAGCTCCTGTTGGCAAGATTCAATTTAGAAAGAAAGAAAGACACCAATGTCCAACGCACCATTTGCTACCACTTGCTCCTTTCTCTATCCCATCCCATAATTCCTACTCAAAAAAGAAAAGTGCAATATCAAGACAAGAAATCAATCATGTGGCAAAAAACCCAAAGCCCCACACACAAGAAAAGATAGCTGAGGCTGAGGATGTCTCGAGGCCCGTAATTGACTTACCGAACCCTTTGCAATAGCCGAAAGAGCGTACAATAAGAGATACACGACTTATTGTGCATCATTGAAATTACACTTGTCAGGAAAAAGCCTTGCGATATTGGATTCGAAGTATTGCGACTCCCCACTGTTGGTCAAAATGGCGATTCCCTTCGAAGAACAAGGTGAGAAGCTGAGAACGCGAAACTCGCCAGTATTTCTCCCTCAATCATTCGCTAGTGTGTCTAGTCACCATCTTGTCTCGTTTACACCACAAGACAAACGACTCCCCGAGGACAGGTCTGGCTACTTGCCATCTCGACGAAAAAAATGTTTCCTTTGTAATCAAATGAAAGATTCCCAACAAACATAAATATAATCCTTTAGATTTTTTTCTGATTTTTTATTTTTTTATTTATATATTTATGTGATCGTTTAATTCGAGAAAGCTTTGCCTCCTAGCATTTAATTGGGAGAAAAGTTGATAAACAACAGTGCGGTCAGAGTGTGCACGTAAATCAGTTCAATTATGAGTGCAATTTTCACCGAAACGCGTGTCCAATCAATCAACTTTAATGCTTTAATTGCCTTCGTACTGCACGCATGTGCTTTTCCATTGGATGCGAGTGAAAACCCATAAACAAACTTCTTTGTTTTCAACTTTGCCTGGTCGATAACGCATTTTTTCCCATTTCCAAACTTTCGTCAAAGTTTTATCAAACTTTGCCATGTGCAAGCATATAAATTAAAGCTGCAAACATCCATTTCATCTTGACCCTCCTTTCGGATTAATTTCGCGAGTCTTAAATAAACAGTGACATCAATTTAGCAAGATGTTGAGTGAAATGCAAATACAATCCCTCGACTGTCAACACGAGCGAAAAAAGGAAAAAAGGACGAAACGACGTTAGTTAAGGCAACTTAGGTGTGATGAAACTGAAATCCTCTTAACTGTAGCTCACTCAGGATTTGTAAATTAATCAAAATGGACATGCATTTATGTGCACGCCCACCATGAGTCAACGGAGACCAAGCTTTAATGAAGTAAGACATGGTCTTTACTTACACTTGCACGACCCTTTTTTCTTTAACTATTCCCTTGTCAACTTGATGAAGGGGGCAATGAGGCAGCAGCGCTCGTTTGCCAATTAATTATCGCGAGACGTTATTAGTTTTTATCAATTTGATTCAGGCAAAAATGAGGATGAAAAATGAAAAGCACAACAGCACCGAATGAAAATGATTACGATTACAATGCGAGTGCTAATTTTCCCTTCTGTAATTACGGATCTTTGTTACTTTTAATTAAAAGCCGTTAATTTAATTTTTGCTTGACAACTGCCTCGTCACACGCAACATCATTAAACTTTCTCTCCTATTTAGTTAATGGGAAGAAAGAGGGTGAATGACATCCTGATTCCAATTCGAGTCCGCGGCGCAATATGCATGAGCTTTGTCTCGCCGATTAATTGTGCCCGCAGTCGTGTCTCTCCATTAGGATTAGTCTCAGAGGGAATGCTGGGACAAGTTGATTGCCGCCACACAAGACGCGTGGAGCGAACCAATCTCCTTGTTTGTTATTCAAAAAAAAAAATGTTCTATTTTTTTTTTAAACTTTTCTTTATAGAATAGAATGGAATTATATGCACTGATTGTGGTAATGCGAGAATAGGAATAGGTGCAAATGAATAGAGAAGAAACTACAAATGAGTGTAAATGAAGGTAAGGTAAAAATGGAAACGATTAAAATTTTCACACAATGGGTAAAAAGAGGTAATTTTGAATACGAATTATGTTTTGCGAGTTGCACAGCTAAATTACAAAACTTTACTCGCATTAAATTGGTCATTTTCTCGCGGTTTCGCTAGTGGGTGATTTATGGCTTAATTTATGCAAGTGCTTCTCCTTGTACCCGTGTCATGTCATTGGGAAATCACGGGCGCGCGTGAAATCTTGCAAACTTGTCACTCCACATTAGTTTGTTTAGAATTTTCATTAACATCTGACCGATATTTTTCTTAACGTTTCAAGCTTAGTGGGATTAAAGCAAAGATTTGTACAGCTGCTGCACTTGAGAGTTCACCATTTAACCTGTAAAGTTTATGTAGTTAAGGCTTAGCTTTAGCTTATTAACATGATAAAATCCTCGAGTGCAGTGCTGCTTGCTCAAAAGATTAAATGTTTACTTGCACTTTACTCTCATGTTTGTATTTATTCTCAACAAAAAAATAATTTCAACAAAAAAATTAATTTAAATCTCATCACTATTACAAGTTGCAATAGCGATGACATTTAAATTAATTTACAACATGTGATAACTTAAATTTTTAACTTAATTTTCGTTGTTTTCAAGCTACGAAACCACAAATTACATTTCAAATTGCTTTTACCATTGATAAATTCAACCCATCACAACAAAGGTTTCAATCATTTCTCTCTTCAGGTGTGTATTGACCTTAAGATTACACTGTTGTGTGTTTCCCCTTATGATGAATGCGCAGCATTTGATTGTAATTAATCAAAGCAATGAATCAACGGTAATCGCTAATATAAACAACACAATCAAACAGAAATTTAAATTCCACTTTTAATTTAGAACTTTCCTGTCGACCATAAATTACGTTCAGTTACACAAAAATCCCACTTAATTCCATTAGAAATATGTTCCAACTGTCGCTTTATTTTAAGAAAAAAACCTATTTACTTGTTTCTACCAACCGCATTGTTCCATTGCAGCTGTCTTATTCACATAAGTGAGTGTGTTTTAAGACTTGCCCTTAGACCAAGCTACAAATCAAAGGTTGTCTCGAACCTTAAAAGCCCACAATGCATTAAAAATCAAAAAGAACGTAATGCTTTGGCCTTTGTTTAAAGCTTAAAGTACATTTTTGCTATTTAAGGAAATTTCTAGAATAGTTACCGTAAGTTGGTTTGAATGTTTCCTTCAAAGCAACATCAGCAACAACATGGATTCAATATGTAAATTTCCCTGGCTTTGATGATTAATTGATTAATTAAACTAACAGTTTCCATAATTAAATCTGATTGCCAATGTTTAACAAATTTCAAGTTGAAACAAACAAACAAATAAACTTCTGCTTCAATGAAGCAAGTCACCCGCATCATCACTTTTGTCTGTAGAAGCAACAGGTTCCGTGTAGTGATATATGTCGATGACCCTTTCTAGTTTAAGAAAAGAAAGAGCTGAATCGTTGCCAGACACAGCCTAAAATCCCTTTTGCCTCGCACATATTGTGTGAGTGCTATGTGAAAAATGCATGGCCTTTGGCCAACACTTGTAATCTAAAATTCATTGTTTTGTAAAACTGAAGCAGCTAATTTTCATTGTTATTGCTTTGTTGTATGCGTAAATGGCGACAACGATAGGAAACTGTGGGGTGCAGTGTTAAGTAATTAGTATTTCTATACTTTCGTTGTTATTTTATTTATTTTCGCACCAGTGTAAAATCAAATTAGGATTCTCTTCACATTGCGAGCGTCCGTCATGAGCCTCGAAGTTGCTGCGGCAACAATAGAGCCGCCTTTTTAATAAACAAGTCACACATGCGCGTTACTCAATCGCTGGAAATGCAGCAGCCATTAAACAGAGCCATGGAATAGTGGAAAACGAGATTTTAGCTGCGAACAATAAATCCCGCCAGGATAAACAACATAAAAATTAAAGCCTTTAGTGTTCTCGGTTGTGGGATTGTGGGAAACTTTTCTTCCACTCACTGCCACCGCTCGAGGCATTTATTCAAATATCATTAATCTGATAACTTACCGTTGTCTGTCTCGGGGACAGAATTAGAGAATGCAAATGCAAGTTATTATTAATCTAAACGCTCATCTTAACATTCAATACAATGCACAGTAAAATAAAAAAGAAATAAAAGCATCTCCTTACCAGATGTGTCCCAAACAGTGAAATTGATCCTCTGTTCAGCAACGTCGTAAGTGGCTGTGTACCGTTCAAAACCAGTAGGAATATAAACCTAAAATAAAAAACGGAAAAAAAAAGAGTAATAAAAAAAACTAATCAAGAAATGTTAGTCGTAAAATGCGCAAAGTACACTAGGACGACAACAACTCTGTCATCCGCACTTGGTTGGCAGCAAACGTCATTGCATTTGGACTTTTGAGAAGCGTTTGTCACTCGAATTCTTCATCCATCTAATTGCTGAGAGCAATGGGATTATTTTAAATACCGCAACGCACAATATAGAGCTTTTCAAGCGCCCATTAATTTAGTTTCAGCGCTTTGCCGAGATTTGCAACTACCAACGACAGAAGCAACGAAATATCTGACAGCATGAACTGCAATCCACTTGACACGAAAATTATTCTCTTTTTCAAACTTTCTCCATTCCGCTCGAAATGATCGAGTCCCCTATCGTATAAGAACAAGATTACTTTTCCCACTCTTTATACTCTATCGTAAAAATGATGTCCCTTGGCAGCCAAAAACTAAATTCAATCTCGACATTCTATACTCTTCAACTTCTTGCAAAGCGCCTGGCGACCAATGGCAGACAAGAGAAGGCGGCATCCATTCCCCTTTTTCATTGCTGTGACATAATAGTCAAAACATCAATTCCCACATTCAGGTGAAGTCAAAGTGAAGTGAGGGGCGTTCAATGAGGTACCTCCTGCTCGGAGTTAGTCACCGGAAATCTTTGATTAGACTTATTCCTAGGTAGTTATTTTTATTTCTTCTGTAATTTCCAGCTCCTTCATCGACTTTAACGCGTTTCACGTCGAATGAAATTTTTATAAAAACATTTACGGTAGGTATGTGGCAGCAGAGGTAAATAAAACGATTTAGCAACAAGCAAATTTATTGCCATGGTAACAAGGCTCGAGTGAAGTGAATGCGGGCAAAAGGTGAATCCACGAGGCAGTTGTGGATGCACTTTCGCGAGCAATTCACTGCCGTCTTGATGACGACCAATCAGGCTGGTTTCTTCCGCTCACGCGCGCAATTCCATCACGAGTGTGCATTTCGGCCGAGATCACGTTGCACAGTGATAATGATTTTACCCTATTTTTCCTGCTTATCACGGGTATATCTCAATTCAATTGCGCTTAAAACTGAAATTAAAGATAAAGTTTGTGCTGAAATTGAATTATCTTGCTTTTCTTGCGGTTTGTTTGGAATTTGGATGATGTGATTATTTTTCCGGGAAATTCTAATCGCGTTTGTAGCTACAAACGTAATTACAACGTCGGGAGAAAAATCATTGACGGCATCTAAAACTACTTTAATATACTACACTGATAAATGTTCACTTGCTGCTATCTTATCGGACAATTACGTATCGGCTTTGCAGTGAGACATCCACGGCTTCCAACAACCGGAGAGAAAGGAGAAGAGAGCTTAGGAAACCACTGAATCGCGCCCATATTGGGCCGACCTAGCCAAATGAATTTAACCCTGACCCGAGTTAAGGCCCTATTTACCCTTATTTCTATGGTGTGGCTTTAATCTGTTTCAGTTGCGAGCAAATTATCGCAAACAGCCGAGTGCTGGATCTGCTGTACATAAACTCGCCCTACTCCCAAAGGATAGATCGTTAAAAATAAAGGTTTTAGTGATATTTTACTGTTTTACTATCAGCTAAACAACCCATGGAGAACATTAGGTTGATCTATTTAGAAAAAAAAAAGTTTTACGAGTTAATTTTAACAATTTAGTTTTAAAAATTTTAACGAAATTTAACAAAGTTAAAACTACAAAGAAGTTCAAATAGAATTTACACATGTAAAAAATACAGTATTAAAAAAACGTCAAATTGAATTTGGTACAATTTTTTGCATTCAACTTAAGTTAGATGGAGAAGAAACTATTTACAAATCTTTTTCTTCCATTCAATCTAATTTCGCCGTTCCTAGAACCACCACACTGCTGTTTGTTTGGCAAATGACACAACATGACATAACCAAATTCTGAAATTTTATCCGCAGTAATCGCCAGCGAAGTCAGGCGCATTTGCCACAATTACCTCCCACAGTGTTCGCTCAGCATCGCTCCAACGATCCATCTTGTGCAAAGGCATTCAAATATTTATGCGATTCACTTAAACCAGCCCTTCATCCTTCCAGCCCTCAATAGATGCTCTGCCAATAACCGGATTCGCTTCTATTATATATATATTTAATGACTGTTTTGTGGCTAAATGAGATTACCGGCCGAATGATGGATGAATCGTTTTATTTATAGATAGGGATTCGTGCTGTTGACCTAAACAGACAAGTTTCTATACAAACAAAAACCAAACATCTCAACATCAAAACATCAACACCTGTTCAAATTCCCAGCGCACATTTAACACACCTTCCCTATTCGCGTTTTATGCTGCACTTTTAGGTAGCCCAGGAGCAACAAACAGAGGTAAGAGGAAAATAATTCCCAATTTTTCCGCCAGGGAGATCACCATTCCTTCGAAAGAGGAAAAAAAATTGAAAAGAGGTTGAAAAATTTATCAACTTGTAGCTACATGCATGACATAAACACGCGTGCAGCGCACCAATTTCGCTCGCTTTCTGTTCCCGTTTGGCCCCTTACGGCAGTTTGGGGAGAAATGAAAACTTATAGCGTCACTAACTATCAAACTCAAAAATATTTCATCAAATTATAGAAGGGAGAAAAGAGGAGGGGCATCAGCAATGCCAAATGCCGCATGCCGCGAGCAAAGTCCGAATAAAATATCTAACACCTTATACAAGTCGACACTAACACATTGAATGCTATTATCCACAGTTGCTGACAGGACTAAATCATCCCCCGGCTACGACCATATCCACCCAATCCAATTGCGGGTTGCTCTTGACATGACGTCAAGAAAAAAGAAGAAAGGGATAGAGTAGGAGGAGATAAGCGTCAGTCAAAAAATATAAATAACGCATTATGCCATGTTAATCAATAAGGTATTAAAATGCATGTGTTTGAGAGAAGATAGAACATGTTCTTTGTTTATGTTTGCATGATTAAAAAATATGAATTTTTGAATAGTGTAATTAAATGCATGATTTCCTTTCTTGTTTTCACAAAATGACATCAAATTACGGTGTAGCATTTATAAATTACTTCGTTATAAATTATTTTTTTATAGTGCATGATATTTAAAAAAATATTTTTTTTAGGTTACTCTTATTTAATAGGGTAATTCAATAATTTTGATTGATCCCATAAAATTAATTACCGGTGTATTCATTAAAGTTAAATTTTAATATTGGAAAATTACATTTCACGAAAAATTAGGCGACTCCCACTCACGCCCGGAAACTTTGTTTTTTAAAAAGAAATAAAAACTTTTCCATTGATTATGGTTTTATAATTAGCATCTATTATGTAAGAGCTCTTTGAAAATGTGCTAGGTCATTTTGCACGTGCTTTTTTAAAAGAAATTCATAACACAACCTTCTTTCTAATCCGATAATAAAGAGCTAAATGTGGTAATTTATTGATTCCAAACCCACCGCGCAAATTTCAATTTATTTCCGAAAGAACTGAAAACTCTTATTTATTAATAAACGCTAGTAATAAAAAGTAAATAAATTACCACAATAAATAAAAGTAAAACTTGGTAAATAAAAACTTTCACCATTACAAATCAAAAATTTAATTACACAAAATTAAATTTAAAAAGTTAAACAATTTAAAGTGCAGTTGTATAACTTCAACTTTACTTTTGTTATTTTCGTTTATAAAGTTATAAAAAGGAAAAAAAAAGCAGTTATGTTACACACAGGCGTATAGTCGAGCCGCAAAAACTCCGCCTGTGCTTCCCTGCCGAGCTTCATTGGTTCAATCTCAATTCTATCACAAACAGAAAAATAAAACGAGAGAGAAAAATCTCTGCTGCGTCACTTCGTATCTTGCTCTGCGTCCCACACTAGGTACAAAAAAATTCTTTGCCATCTACAGACTTTAAAGAGAATTGCTTCATTTTCTATCACCTCATTGTGAAAACATTTTTCCCTCGAAATAAAAACTAACTCATTTTTTTCCCTCTTCAAATCAAAAGTAATATTTTTTTTTTATATATTTTTGTAATTTATTTTTCTATTTTTATTTAAGAGTTAACGTAATGTTAAAAAAAAAGAAAACATCAAATAGTGAAACAGAGCAAAACAAACTACTGTACTATCTTCTTAAAGTATTCATTGTGGACTGCTACATTTGTCTTCCCTGGTAAATGCATGAATGCTAGTGATGGGGGAGTCCCCAATGACCCATCGGAAGTCGTTGGTGCGCACGTCTCTTTCTCCCTTCGCATGAAGAGAAATCAGCAACCCCAAGTGCTCTAAATTCCTACTTTCCTTCGCCCATAAGTTTGGTTTTACTCGTTTTTTTGACAACGTCAAATACAGGTGATGTAATCGCTCTGCTTTCTGCCCGCACACACCGTATATTAAACTGAAATCTCTATTTTCGCTGACTTTCGTCATTTACAGAGCCAGCAAAATAAACACGTTAAGTTTGTTCTACTTTATTTAATGGTACAAAACAAAGAAAATTAATAAATAAAGTTCAGTATACAGCTATGTTTATAGTTTAATGTTTTTTTGCCATCTCCATTACTGTTATGTAATGCTGAAACAAAGCCCTCAAGTGGGTTTTGCACAAGACAATGAAGTAAGGCATAAATAAAAATGTAATAAAATATTCAGAAAAAGAAATATGAAAATCGTGCAATGATATAAACTAAAAAAAAAGAGAGAAAATTGAGCCGTTTCCTTACGAAAAATAAAAAATTTTCCATTATAAGACAAAAGTTTTAAAAGAAACTGGCAGGAAAAAAGTATGTAAATGTAACTTTCACTTTCCTCTCGACTGAGAAGAAAAAGAGGGAAAATGTCGTGTCAGTGAGTGCGTGCTGAGTCACGTCTTCCAGATAACCTGCCACGAGAGCAACAGCAGTAAAAGTAAAAAGAATGTTTAATAGGCAGCAACCAATCGTAGAAAAATTTTAATAATTTATTTCAAGTTTTACTTTAAAGAATGGAAAAAAAATATCTTTAAAAATTTTTTTTTTTGTATACGACATCCGTGTCTGCGGACATCAAAAACTGAAGTCTTTATGACAATCCCATACTTTATACCACGCTTGCGACTTTTCTTTGACTTTAGATATAATCACGCAGCTTCTTTATGGTACTTCCCTATTCAGCTCAAGATAATATTTAAGAAAAAAAAAACCCATCATAAACAATTTTTTCCACTATAAAAGCTCATAAATTACTTGACCCTAATGACTGATAAAACAACCGCGGCAAAAAAACCTCATCAAACATCATTCTTATCCTAGAAAATGCAAATGTTGTGACAGTCTATGGGAGAAAATAATATTCAGTGCGTTACCATATATCAATTTTAACATCACGAAACACAATTTTGTATCTCAAACGTATAATAAGTGATATTTGCACTTGACGAAGACTAACATAGTGACTGCGATCGATTCAAACATAGGTGCTCAGCCCAAGAGCGTTCATGCGTTGCCTCCATCCATGCACTACTGTACATCAGACATTTGGCCGAACGCATTGGTCACTTACTGTACATCGCATTGGGAATGTTTCTCGTGGACATAGAAACTCTGCCTCAATTAATCTTAAAATCCCGAGATTAAAGTACATTCCTTTGTGTCTCATTCTTAAACCAAAAGTAACTTATAAAATTTCCTGGTCCCTTCGCGGTTTCTTTGACATGTGATTTATACCGAAAAGAAATAATAAAATATACCACGGTATACATCCATTTAAATAATCGATGTAAGAAATTATACAAAAATGTTAAAATATCGGTTTAAATTCAGTTTAAAATGATTTTATTTTTTAATTTTAATTTTCTAGAGAAATAAAAAAAATGACTCGATTGAAAGTTGAAAAACCCGTAATAAAAAATGTAAATATCGCAATGCCCGTTAAATTTTATTTCTCCCAAGTAGTAAAATGGGAAAACGGGGTTTTATGTATATACTATAAAAAAGAGCCGATTTAAGATTCGTTGCACACCTAACTCGCCTTAACACTTCTCTTCTCTCTCTTTTATAAAAAACAAAACGAGAGCGAGCATTTCGCTAAGTTCTTTTCTACGCGCCCAGGTAACGATTCCCACTGGATTGTACGGTTGGCAATTTGCTTGCCTAAAGAAATGCCTCCCTTGAGATTAGAACCATATTTATTTCTACAAACCGATAAAGTGTGCGTGAGAAAGTCTCGTGTCGCTTATCGACGTTCTGGAAAATCATAATACAAGAATTTCATATTTACCAAAAAGCTTTCACGTTTTAAAGAATACAAATGCGGGGCAAATAAGACTGAGCATGCGCGCATTCAAGTCGGATAAAAATGTTTTGCACTTGGCAATTTCCAAAAATAAACTCATCAATGATTACTTTTTTTCTCGTTTCCTAGAGCAGCTTAAGAAATAAGATAAAATCTATACGTGAAATTAAATTGAGCCTCCAAGCTGAAGAAATTGTTGAAATATGAAGCAAACTAAGTAATTCCTAAAGATTTTTACATTCTATTACAAATTTGTTTCAGAGTATTGTAATTTGAATGTGAGATCCAAAATTGTAGCATTTTTAAGATTCATTTAGAGTTAAAAATTAACTTAACCCAATTGATGTTGCAATAACGTGACAGGAATGTCATTTATACATTAATCTAAACAACAGAACAATTGCAATCAACTTTTCATTGCTTCGTGGGTTCATTATATTCAACTCAAACAAATGACCTTTTATTGTTTATTCATATTTTCAAACTAACGCACCAAACTTCAACACGTAAATTACTGCCATTCTTTATCTAATTATGCTACTGACAAGTTCTAAGCTAAAATTATAACTTTCTCCTTATATACTATTTTAAATCGATAATTTAAATGCATTAAGTTTTACCCATTGCACGCTTGCGCTAATAATAATTACCGGTACTTGAATTATCCTAATGACTACAAATATTTAAATTTACTTAAGCTTTTCACATATCTCAGGGCGACAAATTAGACAAAAACAGGGAAGATACTGTAGGAGAAAAGTCTTCGAAGGAAGTAGAAAAGAGAGACGTATGACCTGCGCATGCTCAAAACTTTGTGTAACTGCCTTTAAACGATCCATCAGTCATCGGGAGAAAAAGAAAAATGAGGATCAGTAAATTGACATGTGTCATTTTTCAATATTAAACTGCCAACGTCGGAATGAAAAACGCGACTTGAACGGTGATGACGATCGCCTTCCGTTGATACGTACAAGAAAAAAAAAATTAAATGTGATACGGAAGACGCAATTATTAAAGCGACATAAGAAAAAGGAGAAAGGTGGTGAGAAAGAAACACTTGGGCAAAGCATGAACGATGGCCGACTCTTACTGCTTGCAATTTGCGCCACAGGATAAAAGACGGCCATTTTTCATTAAGACTAGACTTTGTACTCCCCGTGCGAGTAGAGACAGTGATGAATCCTTTACATCCTCTTTCCCCGCATCTACTGGTGCATCATTGCCCGTGATGAAAATCTTTCACAATTAAATGATGGACTGTTGAATCCTCCAATACCACATGCCGTGCACAAGAAGTCTGCGACGTAGGCAAAGTACAAATTGCATGTATAGTCACTATTCTCAAGGATTTTTATTTTATAAGTCAGTGTA